>CAUYRH010091296.1:0-29190 GCA_963574655.1 Perodicticus potto | reverse complement strand
TTTTAAAACATTTTCTCACCACAACAAATAATTCTGTGGTTCCTTAAATACTTGGAAAATGTAGGAAATCACCAGAAATAAAATAAAAATAGCCCCAATCCTACCAGTTAGATAACCATAGGCAATATTAAATGTATTATTATACACAAATTCCATTTTTTACCTGTGGGTAGTATGCTAAACATAAACACACAAACACAATTTGTGGTAACAAAAACTTGGTCTTTTACTAGTTTGAGAAGCATTGGGTTCTAATTATACATATAATAATAGAGCCATAAAATAATAGTTGATATATTAATTATAAGATGTACTAAAATAACTCTTTAAGTAGTTACAACTTTCGATCACTAACAGGAGTTAATTTAATGCTATTTGTTAAGATCACCAAATCCCAGATCCAAGAGATATGTACAAACATACAGACACAGCTGATACTTTCATGTAACATATGATGGAATCTTTGTTGTTGTTGCTGTTGTTGAGACAGAGTCCCACCCTATGCCCCTGAGCAGAGTGCAGTGGTGTGGTAGCTCAATGCAACCTCAGACCCAGGCTGTGGGCATTGCGCTGCCTCAGCCTCCGGAAGTTGCTGGGATTATGGGTGCTCCCTGTAGTGCCTGGCTGGATTTTTCCATTTTTTTCATGAGTCGGGGTCTCACTCTCTTTCAGGTGAGTCACAAACTCCTGAGCTCAAGCAATTCTCCCTCCTCAGCCTCTCACAGTGCTGGGATTATAGGCACGATGGAATATTTTTGTCTTCATATGTTACTCTATGGTATTATTCTTAATGTATGCACGGTATTGCACATTGAAATTCCCACTTTTTATTTAAACAGTCTCATACTTACAAGCTTTTAGTTAACTTCTGAGTTTTTGGTATTGTATATAATAGTGTGAAAACTGTTTATCAACATGGATAATCATTTCCGGGTTGTGATGTTGCAACTTCAAAGGGTATACACATTTTTACCTACTACAAAAATGCTCTTCAGAAAGGCTGTTCCATTTTACATTCCTATACATTGCCAATCACAAATACCATCTTTTTTTTTTTTTTTTTTTTTGAGACAGAGTGCCCTGGCATTGCAGCTCACAGCAACCTCAAACTCTTGGCCTCAAGTGATCCTCTTACCTCAGTCTCCCAGGTAGCTGGGCATATAGGCACCTGCCAAACGTCTAGCTATATTTTTAGAGATGGGGTTTAGATGGGCTTATTGCTACCAGAGTGTTGTTTATTCTAGGTCCTTCTTTGGGTATTTTAATCAATATTTTTTTAAATTACCATTACCTTCGGCTTTTGTTTATAACCTGTGCTGAGATGCATGTATATTGTGTTACTTTGCTAGGGCTACCATAACAAAATGTCTGGTCACTGATGGTAACCATTTAAGTACCTCTTGTAATTACAGAAGTCAAAGGCTTGTATTCATCTTTTGTGTTGGTATATATTGAGTATTACAACTTTAATACAGTTTTTTTCTTAAAATTCGTGTACATATTTTTTGCACCCTCTGTAGTTATTTATTTATTTTCTTGGTGGAGATGGCAGTAAACTCCTGTTGACTTCTTCTTTTTTTAGGTATCCATCATGAATTATCTGGTAAATTGTTTACAGGGGTTTGGGGTATACGTCGTTAAGTCAAAGAAGCAATATCAAGTCTTCTACTGGGAATTTTATCCTTACCAAATAGAGGCCACATCATTAAGAATCTCTGCCTTACTTAACATTACTACTCTGTGAATGCAATTTCATCAGAAGTGCCAAACCCTGAACTCTGGATATGAAATTTTTACATGTGCCACAGTCCTGGGATGTTCAATTCAACTTAACACCCCACTGCTGCTCCCGGCAAAGGGGCTTTCCAGCTTAGAGAATTTTAAGAAAGCAACTAACCAGGGTTTAAATAAGATAATTCCCAGGTCTGCCATGTGTTCTTCCTCACTGCTGGCACTAGATTAGCCATAGTTAGCCATCATAGTTATACTTTACATATTCAAGTTAATAATTTCAATTCAGGCTCGGCACCAGTAGCTCAGTGAATAGGGCCACATACACCAAAGGTGATGGATTCGAGCCGGCCTGGGCATGTTAAACAACAAGGACAACTGCAACCAAAAAATAGCCGGGCAGGCACCTATAGTCCCAGCTACTTGGGAGGCTGAGGCAAGAGAATCGCTTAAGCCCAAGAGTTTGAGGTTGCTGTGAGCTGTGACACTATGGCACTCTATCCAGGGCAACATAGTGAGACTCTGTCTCAAAAAAAAAAAAATTAATTTTAATCCATTTGCATTTTCCTTTAGAACTTGGACAGAAAGCCTTTACACATATACATATGTATATTTTTTTGACACAAAGTCTTATCTTCCAGATTCCTATATAGTCTAGTACCACAAGATTTAAATGCAGCATGAGATTCTCCATTTCTCTGACTGCACAGGCCTTTGACTGCTCCTTCTCCTCGAAAGGGATCGCCCATCCAATATGTAACTTCTTGGTGAGAGTACAGGCATCCCTCCTCTTATTTTATTTTCAGACTCCTACCAAATAATACATTTGGGTTCAGGTCACCTCAGTGGACTTCTTAAATAGTTTCTTACACATTCTTCTCTGTCTCAATGTCCAATCAATCTTATTAATATACTTGTGGCACTCCCGTGCTTAAAGCTTTCCAACAGCTGGCCTCCTCACACCCTTGCCGACCAGCTCCTGTGGGGGCGCCTCAGAAGATGATATGAAAAGCACTGCCTTACATAAACCATCTGTTCCAACATGGTTTCCTCATTATGCTTTTTGTATCTCTACTTAAATTATGGAGTGTATGTTTCTTGCCTGCCTGCCTCCCTTCTTCTCTTTCTTCCCCTCTTCCCATCCTTTTCTTCTTTCCTTCCTTGTTTTCCTCTTTAATGAAATCCCGTATTTTTCTTCCAGATTCAACTTCCCTCCATAAACCTCTAAGCAACTTTTTATTTTTAATTTTAGAGGAATTTGTTAGGACTAGTCACTTTGCATTTTGTTTATTCTATTTTTGATGGACATCTTTTTAATGTATATAACCGTCTTCCAAAGTAGATAATTTTCTCCCATATCATAAGGATTTGGTACTAGTTGTTTCTATACATACAGGCACTTTGCCTGTACTTTTTTTTTTGAGAAAGAGTCTCACTTTGTTGCCCTGGATAGAGTGCCGTGGCATCACAGCTCATAGCAACCTCAAGTTCCTGGGCTCAAGTGATTCTCTTGCCTCAGCCTCCCAAGTAGCTAGGACTACAAGTGCCTGCCATAATGACCAGTTATTTTTAGAGACGGGGTCTCGCTCTGCCTTAGGCTGGTCTTGAACCCGTGAGCTCAGGCAATCCACCTCCCTTGGCTTCCCAGAGTATTGGGATTACAGGCATGAACCACCACACCCGGCCTCTTTGCCTTTACTTTTTTAACCTTTGTGTCGAATAAATTCAAACAAATAAAGAGAATACCCATAACACTTCTTTCTTGTAAGAGGAGAAAATAATAATGTATTTCACTTGGAACATGAGAAAGGATAAATGTCTTAAGCAATCATGGGACAATTTTTAAGAATCGCCACTATTAAAATTATAATTTATTACTACTCTACTATGAATATTATTGAGTTTTTTTTTTTTTTTTTTTTTTTGCACCTATAATATTTTCTAGGTTGTTTTCTTTACCACTGGGGTCTACTGTAGATGTTTGTAACCTGGGAGGTTGGGCACAAAGCCAAAGTATGAGCACAATGTATAAAATCAAAGTATGCTTTAGAAGGCCACCTACAAGATAAATGCAGGCTCATAAAGGAAATATTTGCTTTATTCACCCATAAATTTGAATATTATTGCAGTTATAGAAGCAGAAAGAAATAGTTACTCATTTCCTCTTTGTTTTATTTCTGTTTAAAGAGGGAGAACTCTGCCAAAATACTCAAGATACCCTTCATTACCACTAAGGTAAGGTTGCCTTCTGAAATGTGTGAATGCTGGCTATGTTGAAAAATCTATGCTATTGAAAAAATGGGGGGGAAAACTCAACAAAAAATAAACCATTTATGAGAGTGTATTATGGGGAAGTGGTCCTTGCATCATTTTTCATATATGGAAAATACTTAAAGTAGCTATTTTCTAGACAGATGTTAAAATACAACACATCCTTTACCAAACTGTTTTAGAAAACTATGGCATGTTTAAAGGCAAGTCTCAAAAGCAACTGGCAAGAATGGTTTAAATACTAGAAATCCTAATATCAAAGCATAAAAGTCACGATCATTTCATAAAAAACTGATTAAAACTTTTTTCTAGGCTGGCACAGTGGCTCACTCCTGTAATCCTAGTACTCTGGGAGGATAAGGCTGGTGAGCTCATGGGTTCGAGACCAGCCTGACCCAGAGCAAGACTCCATCTCTAAAAAATACCCAGGCACTATGGCAGGTGCCTATAGTCCCAGCTACTTGGGAGGCTGAGGCAAGAGGATCGCTTAAGTCCAAGAATTTGAGGTTGCTGTGAGCTGTGACACCACAGCACTCTACCAAGGGCGACATAGTGAGACTCTGTCTCAAAACAAAAAACAAAAACCCTCATTTAACAATTACATGGTATAGTACTGCTTCACACAAGTGAAAATCATTCAAATCCTTTCCTTTTTGTCTACTATTTCAGCTAATGCTATCGTGATTTTTCTATGATTACTATTATAAAAACAGCAATTACAATAGAACTTCCATAGGGAGTTGGCTACGTTGACTACCTTCCTTAAGTTGACCTAATTTTCACAGACTAGACATGCACCACGTATGCATCAGTACAGTAGGCCTCGTTCCTTATGTTTTTTGCTTCTGTACGTTGACAAGTGTGCTATGGTCCTTTGGGCCGTCAACTTATAGGGGTTCTATCTACTGTATTGATACTTCATAAAAGTTAAGCACTTTATGACTATCATTCCATTAATTTTCACGACACCCATCTTTAGGTGTTATTTTAAAATTTATTGTGCAGATGCAAAAATTAAGGCTTAAAGAAGAAACTGACCAATGTCATACAACTTGTGGGTTTGTTGGCTGGATTTAAAGTCAGGCCCTCTCACTCCAGAATCTACACTTAACAATATCTGCTCATTTCCTAACGACATTTTTCAAGAAGTGGAATAACTGGGTTTAAGGGTCTGAAATTTTTAAGGTTTTTGATATACATATTGCCAAAGTGGTCTTTAGAAGGGTAAGCCAATTTATATTATTCTTTTTTTTTTTTTTTTTTTGTAGAAGACAGAGTCTCCCTTTATCACCCTTGTCACACAGCTCAGAGCATCCTCCAACTCCTGGGCTTAGGTGATTCTCCTGCCTCAGCCTCCTGAGTAGCTGGGACTACAGGCACCTGCCACGATGCCCGGCTACTTTTTGATGCAGTTTGGCTGGAGCTGGGTTTGAATCTGCCACCCTTGGTATATGGGGCCGGCACCCCACCCACTAAGCCACAGGCCCCACCAATTTATATTCTTACTAGGAATGTATGAGAATGCCCTTTTAAGGACTATTCTTTTTAAACATAGTAAAAAGTCAACAGGTGAATTAAGTAAAGTAGAAGAGTTAGTAGACATTAGGCACTTTTTTCAAAAGATGAACTGTGTTTCTAATATAGTAAGACATGGATTAGAACAATCATGCAGTGTATAAATCATTCCTAAAAGAAAAAGATCCCTGGATATTATAATTACTAGTGTTAACATTTAATTTCTAAACTAGTTAAAAATCTCCCTTAAAATTTTCCAAAAATTTTACATTTACAAATTCCTTCTTTAATACTATAAAAGAATTTAAAATTGTAGCTTGTTAGGAATAAATATAACAAATAATTCATTGGTGATAATAATCTACATATTATTAACATATAAATATGACCATACTCATACAGGAATTACTTGGCAAATTCTCCTTATTTTGCTGCTTTCAGAATCATGGTCACAAACAAAATAATTGTAATTATGTTGCTTTATTAAAGGACACAAAAAAATCTCAATGAGACTAGAGATTAATTAAACTTGTATAGCCATATTACAAACAAAATAAATGATGGGATCAAATATCAGAATGATGGAAGGCAGATGTATTAGGATCCCTAGGATAAATAGTTACAATTAACATAAATATGTCTCATATATACTCTTTGAAGTGCAACACACAATACTCCAGGCGCTTGTCAAAGAATATAAACTCCATTTCTAATTTAGTTTACATAAGAGATGCTGCCTAAAACAATCCTGGTGTAAGGATGGCAAACACACAGAGGTACCGCTACTCCCCATTTCTATGAGCAAGACCGCTACTCCCCATTTTCTGCTAATCATTCACTACATTTGTTGTGGACTATGGGTCTCAGACACCTTGTCAACCTCATAACAACAAAGGACAGGAGCTAATAGACTTATCTGTCATCTTTGCCATTCTTTTTTTTTTGAGACAGAGTCTTACTATGTCACCCTTGGTAGAGTGCCTGTGACTACAGGCACCTGCCACAATGCCTGGCTATTTTTTGGTTGCAGTTGTCATTGTTGTTTGGCAGGCCCAGCTCTGGTATTACGTGGCTGGCGCCCTCGCCGCTGAGCTACAGGCCCTGAGCCCATCTTTGCCATTCTTGTTCTAAATCTTTACTCTTCTAGGTGATATCATCCTAACTTTGGATTGAGATTGGTCACCAGGTTATATTCCCAGACTATTTTACCTATCCTTTGGGGAAAAAGTCATACTACATTCTTGATTTTTTTTTTTTAAGTATATAATAAGAAACCACTACACGAAACCTCTAAGTAGTAGAGAAATACGGCACTATTATTAGTAGTATCTCCATAAATTACATTTCATGTGACATTTACTTTGGAATTCAGTACAATGCAATGTTTAGCTTTCTTTGAAAAAAATGATGCCCACTCTTCTATCTGAAAACAATTATATTGCTCTTTTTCTTTTTAATTCACAGATCGCCAGGAAACTGAGTCAAATTTGTTGTTCAACTCTATCGATTATGGTGGTCCTTAGGACTGGCTTATTTATATTTGTATAATCAGATTTTAATTTTCCTGATTTTTTTCTAGTCTCAAGCATCTTGTTTTTCTTTAAAATTTAACATATCTTGGCTCGGCACCTGTAGCTCAAGTGGCTAAGGCATCAGCCACATACACCAGAGCTGGCGAGTTCAAATCCAGCCTGGTCCTGCCAAACAACAATGACAACTACAACCAAAAAATAGCTGGGCATTGTGGCCGTCACCTGTAGTCCTAGCTGCTTGGTAGGCTGAGGCAAGAGAATCGCTTAAGCCCAGGAGTTAGAGGTTTGGATCAAGATTGGATACAAGCTGTGACGCCACAGCACTCTACCTAGGGCAACAGTTTGAGGCTCTGTCTCTAAATAAATAAATAAATAAATAAATAAACAACATTACATTTAAAAAAATAGATATAATTTAACATATTCAGTTGATTAAAAAAAATTCTCAAATCATTTGAAAAAAGATAATGTAACAGACATAGTTAAAATATAGTAGTCAGTGCAATTAAAGCACAAAATTCAGTTTAATGTGTCACACAACCAAGAAAGAAAACTTTCAGTTTAGGTACCTGTGACTGAGAAACACCAGTGGTTTCCCAACTTAGCCACACATCAAAATCATCTGGCAAGCTTTTTTTAATACCAGTGTTGTTTTTCATAATTTTAACATAGGTAATTAATTTAAACAACAGAATAAGGTAGAAAATGTAATGTGAAAATCTATTTTGAAACAATGATTTTTCCCAGAATAAGGATACAAACAGTTTGTTGGACATCCTTATCAGTAAATAATTTATAGATATAATATATGCTAAAAACAAAGAAATGTAAAACAAACTTACCATTTCCTAATCTTACTACTAAGTATTTTGCTAAATTTTACTAAGGCCTTGAAGTTCTGTAATATCTGTATGGTATAAAACTAAGGATGCTGTTCCATCGCTTACCTGCTCCACATTTAGTGAGGTCACATTAGTAGGTTGAAATAGGCTATTGTAAGGACTATTTTACATCATGGAAATTAGCAAATTAAATGAATCAGTCCCCTTTTCCCCAGTTGTTAGACATTACCAGCATATCACTGCCTACATGTGTTTTAGCCAAGGAAAACTATAGTATGTTTCTATCAGGAGGAGATTAGAACAATATACATAGGGGGAAATACACAGAATCTAGTGCAGTCACAAAGGTAGCCCATCATGACAACCAAATTTAACAATGGCTTCATGCAAGATTATGAAAGAGAAAAGGGCAACATTTTCTATAGTTTATTCCAATTCTGTTTGAATATTAGTTTTATTAATGCAGACCTAATTTTTAAAAATAACAACAGCATCTTAATAAGGAATCCTACAAATAGTCTATTTTATAACAATGGTTTCCTGACTTTTTTCAAGGTAGTATTTTTCTCCCCCAGAGGAAATCTTTCTTAGGAAACTCATAAATAAAAGATAAATGGAATTAATAAGTGCCTGAGACAATTTTAGTTCCCAGATCCATGTAAGAAACAACTGTGAAGGAGAATCTTTGGCAGGAGGGCTCAAGAATCTGAATTTCTAAGTTCTGCATTTTCAACAAACTGAGGTGTAACAATATTATGCTTACTTTAGCTCTGGATTAAAACAGATTATGATTAAGCAAAATGTATTCAGTATGGTAAACTGGTTTCAGTCTAACTGGATTTTTAAAGGCAACCTGAAAGTGGTTATACTATGTAGGTTATATTGACTTTTTGCCAAACTCTATTCTTTACTTGAATGCTAAACCAAAAGTAAGAGATCATGAAAAAGAAAAAGCTTTAAACAGAGTAAACTTAACTTAAATGACAACAATTTAATACATCTTTGAAAATAATCAATTTGTGCCTGCTTAAGGCCAAAGGATTAAAAGCATTATAACGTCTAATGCTGACCAACTTACCTCTGTATATTCCCCATGTGATAACTTCCTACATGACTTATTTTGACACTGTTTAAGCAGGTAGCAAAAGTTCATACATGATCACTGGTAAAATAATACGTAATTTTTTTCTTATACAAATATTAAGAAAAGATTTGTTGTTAAAAATCCCTGCTAGCAGACAGTTCCCATTTAGTAAAACAATGGCTAAATGGCTATAACCTTAAAGAAAAATAAGAAAATTACAAACAGGAAGAAAAGATCAAATGCATTTAAAAAACCCAAATTCTGAATTCTAAACAAGGTAACTAAGTGTACAAGTTTAAAACCACCAAGAAGAGAAAAAGACAGTGAGAATTCCTTTGAAAGACTTCATAGATGTTTTCGTAATAGTCACCAAGAGTTATGTATGAAGCTTGGAACTTTCATGTTGTCAGAACTAACCTTCTAATTTTATTCCAGAGCTTCTAATTTCTAACTCCAAAAGGAAAGCTAAAGATAAAACTATGGGTAAAAATCAAACCATAGCAATTCAGATTTAACTTCCTCATCCCTTTTACTCTTTCTCCCTAGCCACACCTACCACATTCAATCCTACCACAAGGGCCTACTATGTGGTATACCCCAACCACAGAAAAATATTTAAAGAAATGTTGAACTTGGTACAAAGTACACTGTAGAATCAAGGGCTACAAACCCTTGAAATACTCAAGTAACTCAGCACCCTATGGGTAGAGTTTTAGAGAATGGCTTATATAGTTAAAAAAAAACAATGGTCCCTATAATCTACAGCATTCCACAGTTTATCAGCTGCCACATTTGCATTCTGATCATCACTACAAACAAGAAATTCATAGGTGGGTTAGTGGTTACTGTTCTATTTGTATAGATGATAAAAGTAAGGCTCAGTGTGATTAAGGATTTTATGAATTATGCACTCAGCAAGTATCATAATAAACATAGAACTTTGAATTTCAAGACTTGCACTCTTTCCTTTATACCAGAAAAAGCTCCACCCAAACAAAACTTGTACTTTGCACATAATACAAGGTAAAACTTATAGCAGAGCTCCAATATTAAGTTGTATGAGGATAACATTCAGCAGTTAACCTAGTAAATGTAATTGTGACCCACCTGCAACTGTCATATATAAAAAAGATATCTGGAGACAATAAAAAAACTAAAAAAATAAAAAAGATATCTGAGGTCCATTTTTTATTGTCTACATAAAGGAATACCTATATCTTTAATCAACATTCATTACACTTTCCCATTCTTATTGAACTGTTTAAGTAGCTATATTCCAAGGAGTTAAGAATTACTGGTATCATCTGACCAACTCTTGACTCCTGAGTTTAACTCAGAGGAACTATTTACTTTTTCTTTTTTGAGACAGAGCCTCAAGCTGTCACCCTGGATAGAGTGTGGTGGCATCACAGCTCACAACAACCTCCAATTCCTGGGCTCAAGCGAGTCTCTTGCCTCCGCCTCCCAAGTAGCTGGGACTACAGGCGCCCGCCACAACACCCGGCTATTTTTTGGTTGCAGCCGTCATTGTTGTTTGGCGGCCCCGGGCTGGATTCGAACCCGCCAGCTCAGGTGTACATGGCTGGCGCCTTAGCCCGTTGAGCCACAGGCGCCGAGCCACTATTTACTTTTTTTAGCCTCTTAAGCACAGGCTTTGTAAAACCTGAACTTACCATTAGCCCTATCAACTTAAAGATAATTTGAGAGTTCAATTGTAATCTAAGGGTTTTTTTGTTTATTTTTAATCTTCTGGTGAAGAAAAATCACATGCAAGCCAATTTTCATATTTCCTCTCCTAAAATATGTCCCGATACACAAACTAAAGGGGCGATGAGTAAGGAAAGCCAGAAACATGGATTCACCCCATTCTGTGAAATTCATTCAGAACCACATGACCATGAAATGAACTTCCCAGAACTGAACTCTTACCTAAAATTTCTGCCAAGTCGTTCCATAGAACATTCATGCCTACTGTGCCTACTGTGCAATCTAACATACAGTCACCTACAGTCACTTCACAAATGAGCATCACAACCCTTTAATAGGTGAATTTAAAAATTAGTTTCCAAATACGCTTTTAATTCTTCTAAATTAAACAAAATGAGGTATCCCTGATGGCATACTATGTACCAAGGAACTTTTTTCTATCCTTAGGGATACATTAATGAACTCAAATTGCTTTTATTAAAACTGAATTTGTGATGATTTGGGAACTGAAACAGTCTATTTTCTTTTTTCTTAAACCACTTCCCTCATTTCATTCATTCAGATCATTCTAGTACTTCCAGTATCTCCACTCAGCAATTTCTTCCCATGCCACACCCTACAGCTAGAACAATGTCTCTATGTTAAGAGTTCTCCCTCCTCTCAAAGGCACTCTGCATGTTACTGTCTTTAAATAATGAGACTGAAAAGGAGGTTTGTTCTCCTTATTTTGCAGAGCAAACAACACCAGGAATTATATTACAACTAGAGCATAAAAGTTAAGCACTGTAAAAGCATTTTAAAAATATTCTCCATGTTCTCTTGAGATGGTCAAAACTGACAGAGCAATCTATTTTCTTATTAGAAGAAAATCAAAAAAGTGGGAACTTTATTTCTATATAAAGAAATAAAACAACTAAACAGAAAAAGAAACAAACATGTGCCATAAGAACTACACCACCACCTAATTTAGTTCTGACATCAGTAATTACAGCACAAAAGCTACATGTTGATTGGCTGGCTGGCACTACCAAGGCCCCTGTCTTTTAGGAAGAATCATTCATTTCATGAAAGGCAGGATTTGCATAACTGGACTTGAGAAAGGGTAAAGTCTCAACCGATCTTGACTTTGCTATATTTTTTCTGCTCTAATATGTAAAGTGATTAAGTGAAGAGTAGTGCATCTATCAAATGAAAAGAAGCGGCATTAAAATCCATCACCTTGAGAGAACTGTTCTGTGTTAGACTAAAAAGAGATGACAATTAAGTGCAGTGTTACTTGATTGGATTCTGCATTAAAAACAACAATGTAGGATTGGAGCCTGTGGCTCAACGGGCTAAGGCATCAGCCACGTACACCTGAGTTGGTGGGTTCGAATCCAGCCCCGCCGCCAAACAACAAAGACGGCTGCAACCAAAAAATAGCCGGGAGTTGTGGTGGGCGCCTGTAGTCCCAGCTACTTGGGAGGCAGAGGCAAGAGACTCGCTTGAGCCCAGGAATTGGAGGTTGCTGTGAGCTGTGATGCCACCACACTCTATCCAGGGTGACAGCTTGAGGCTCTAGCTCAAAACAAAAAAAACCCAACAATGCAGGCTCGGCGCCTGTGGCTCAAGCAGCTAAGGCGCCAGCCACATATACCTGAGCTGGCGGGTTTGAATCCAGCCCGGGCCCACCAAATAACAATGACGGCTACAACCAAAAAAAAATAGCCGGACGTTGTGGCCGGGGCCTGTAGTCCCAGCTACTTGGGAGGCAGAGGCAGGAGAATCACTTGAGCTCAGGACTTGGAGGTTGCTGTGAGCTGTGATGCCACAGCACTCTACCCAAGGTGACAGCTTGAGGCTCGGTCCCAAAAAAAAACAAACAAACCCAGCCCCGGCCAAAAACTGTAAAAAAAAAAAACCCCAACAATGCAGCTACATGAGGCATTCCTGGGGAACTCAGGCATTTTGGACATGAACTGTACTTTTGGAGTTAATATTTTATCAATGTTATATTTCTTTTTTTTTTTGAGACATAGCCTCAAGCTGTCACCCTGGATAGAGTGCCGTGGCATCACAGCTCACAGCAACCTCCAACTCCTGGGCTCAAGCGAGTCTCCTGTCTCTGCCTCCCCAGTAGCTGGGACTACAGGCGCCTGCCACAACGCCTGGCCATTTTTTGGTTGCAGCCACCATTGTTGTTTGGTGGGCTCAGGCTGGACTCGAACCCACCAGCTCAGGTGTACGTGGCTGGCTCCTTAGCCCGTTGAACCACAGGTGCCGAGCCTCAATGTTATATTTCTAAGGTCATATTTGTCATGTGGCTATATGATATATCTCTCTCTCTATAGAGGGAGAATGTCTTGTTTAGAAGATAATTGGGACTGACACATCACAAAGTCTATAACTTTTTTAAAGTAAAATTTTTATTTTAGGGGCGGTGACTGTGGCTCATCAAGTAGGGCGCTGGCCCCATATACCGAAGGTGGCGGGTTCAAACCCGTCCTCTGCCGAACTGCAAAACAGAAAAATAGCCAGGCGTTGTGGCGGGCGCCTGTAGTCCCAGCTACTTGGGAGGCTGAGGCAAGAGAATTGCCTAAGCCCAGGAGTTGGAGGTTGCTGTGAGCTGTGTGATACCATGGCACTCTACCGAGGGCGAAAAAGTGAGACTCTGCCTCTACAAAAAAAAAAAAAAAATTTTATTTTAGTATAGCTTTTTTTTTTTTTTTTGCAGCTTTTGGCCAGGGTTGGGTTTGAACCCGCCACCTCCGGCATATGGGGCCGGCGCCCTACTCAGAAAAATTATGAAGGTAGTACAGATAGTTCCCATATGCACCATACCATTTCCCCTATTATTAACTGTCACAATTAATGAAGTAATAATAATAGATCATTATTAATTAAAGTCCATATATTATTCAGATTTGCTTGGTATTCACATAATGTCTCATTTCTGTTCTAGGATCTTATCCATTTACCACATTTCATTTAATCATCATGTCTTCCCAGGTTTCTCAGAAACGTTCTCAAGCCTGTCTGATTATTGATAGCCTTGATAGGTTTGCGGAGTGCTAGTTAGGTATTTTTTTTGTTTTTTGAGACAGAGCCTCAAGTTGTCACCCTGGACAGAGTGCTGTGGCATCACAGCTCACAGCAACCTCCAACTCCTGGGCTCAAGCGAGTCTCCTGCCTCAGCCTCCCAAGTAGCTGGGACTACAGGCGCCCGCCACAACGCTCGGCTATTTTTTGGTTGAGCCGTCATTGTTGTCTGGCAGGTCCAGCCTGGGTTTGAACCTGCCAGCTCAGGTATATGTGGCTTAAGCCACAGGCACCGAGCCAAGTTAGGTAGTTTTTAATATGTCTCTAAATTAGGGTTTATCTGATTGTCTTTCTTATAGTTAGACAACAGGACATGGGTTTTGGGGAGGATTATCACAAAGATGATAGACCAATTCATCACACATGAAGGGTACGTATTATCAACATAATTTATCACCGTTGATGTTAACCTGGATCATCTGGCTGAAGTAGGCTATGTCTGGTGAAGTGATTAATACCCCTTCCCAGCTTTCTATTCCATATTTTTTGACAGGAAGTCACTATACCTAACAAGTGAAGAGTTATGCTCCACTTCCTAGAAGGCAGAGTATCAATGTAAATTATTTGAATTTTTTCTGCATTAGAGATTTGCCTATTCTCTTCTACTCATTTATTTATGTATTGAGACAGAGTCTTACTCTGTTGCCCCATGCTAGAGTGCCATGGCATCACTGCTCACATCAACCTCAAATTCCTGGGTTCAAGGGATCCTCTTGCCTCAGCCTTCCAAGTAGCTGTGCCCGCCACAACGCCCGGCCAGTTCTTTCTATTTTCAGTAGAGATGAGGTCTTGTTTTTACCCAGGCTGGCCAATCATTTATTTATATCAGTTTGAACTCATGAATATTTATTTTATACTTTGGATTATAATCCAGTACTACTATATTTTGCTGCTCAAATTGTTCCAGACTTGATCATTGGGATCCTTTTCATTTGGCTCCTTTGTCCCTTTCATATACCTCCATTATTGTTTTTATTTTGATCTGGGCATTTCTTAACTTTCTGGCACTGTAAGATGTTCCAGGCTCATCTTCCATATTTCCTGTCCCAGTCCTAGACTCATCCATTTCTCCAAGGAACCCTGGTTCCTTTTTTTGGAAAATGGTATTTGAAACCAAGATCTAGACAGGAACTATTCTTGTTCTGGAGTAGTAGTCCTTCTTGTCTATTTTATAGTTAACTAATATTTTTGTAGGCTACCCTGGTTTCTTTCCAGGTTTTTGTTGTTTTGAGACAGTGTCTTGCTATATCAGCCAAGCTAGTCTTGAACTCTTGGGATCACAGATAAGAACTCTAGGATTACAGATGGGAACCACCATGCTGATTAAAAAAAAAATTTTTTTTTAAGAGAAAGGGGCTCACCATGTTGTCCAGAATGGTATCTGTAACCCTTTGATTTTATTTATGAAGTTTGCTGAAATGTACATGTATATTGGTGAAATTTTATATTTAATAACTTTGCATTTCTATTAATCCTTTCCTACACCGAGAGCAAGTAAATGCCTGTATTTCTCTATATTTTTAGCTCATTTATAGCATATTTATTCATTTTCTTTTGATGGAAAGGACAGCAGATACCTGGTGACTTCCGTATCCCTTAGGGTTGGCCAACCTGCTGCCCATAACCTTTTCTTTTTTGCCCATCAACTTTTGTTAGTGTTTTGTGTATTTAAAGTGTGACCCAAGGCAACCATTATTCTTCCAGTTTGGGGCAAGAAGAAAAAAAGTTGGACATCCCTGCTTATATCCTTATCCTTCTTTAACCCTGTTTGTGGCTTATGTCACCAAGTCTTCTTTGGTTGGGGATTTTATCCTCACATCAAGAAGCCACAACATTTTTTTTTTTTTTAACAATAATGTCAAGTTTAATCTGACAAATACACAAGTTGAATTTGTGGAGCATGTTTTGCACAGTCAACAGAGGTTCTTGAAATTATCAAAGGGTACAGTTAAAAATGGGCCCATGCCCTGGCCAGGGAAGTGGGAATAGGATGGGGAAGGGCAGAGAGAAGCAGCCTCAGATACAAGGGACAGGCCAGGGACAAGCCTTTACCCTCAGGGACCCAAGGTGTGGACTCCCACATGACAGGCCCTCTCTGAAGGAGAACCCAGGCCACATAAATGGGCTGGTTGTCACAACTTGTCAGCAGCTACCTCCTGGCACAACCACCCACTAACACGCAATCTACCAGACAAATGGAAGCTCTTCTTAACCCACCTCCCAGGCACCCAACAAGGGTTCTGAATTCTAAAACAGCGAAAACATTCAAATGGTTACATATGAAATGCTGTACTGCATCTTTCTGCCTCAAAGACAGCAGCTGCACCCCCCTATCCCTCCAATTTCTGTGCCAAGATGAACAGGAGACCTCAGGCTGTGGGGGCTCCTCGCCACGATTGGCTGCTACAGCGGCACCAGGGCACAGGGTGCGTGAGACACAGCAGAGGTCCTGGTGGCGCAGCCCAGTTTCCTGGCATCTCTTTGCACAGGTCACGCTCATTTATTCAGGGAGAGCGACTGCATGTGTTTTCCTGACAGTATGGCATCATCTTTTGCTTTCCTTTCCTCCTCTTTCTTCCTGGCAGCTTCCCCCTGCTGTTTCTGAATGATTGCCAGCTGGGCAAGGTCAGCCTTCGCTTGCTCTGTCCTCCCAGCTAAATGCATATTCATGCAGCGTTCTTTTGCTTTCTGCTTCTCAATTTCGTCTTGTTCCCTTCTTGAAAGCTTCTTGGGCCCATCCAGATCAAGTTGTGTGACCTTTTTGGTTGTCTGTGCCACCCGGTTGGGGTTCTCAATGTCAATGAGCCCTTTCACGCCTTTGTGCTTTTGCTGGTAGTTACCTTCTTCATCCTCACTCTCATCTGAGTCTAGAGATTTCTTCTCCTTTTTGAGGTCTCCTGCAGCCCCATCTCTACCTTCTTCTTGTTCCTCTTCTTCCCTGGTTTTTTGCTTTTCAGTCTGGAGCTGTGGGTCAATCTCCTCAGGGCTTGTGTACTGCCTTGCCCGGCCCTTGTGGCCTCCCTCCATCCTTTTTATTTTTTTTGTAGAGACAGAGTCTCACTTTATCACCCTCCGTAGAGTGTTGTGGCATCACACAACTCACAGCAACCTCCAACTCCTGGGCTTAGGTGATTCTCTTGCCTCAGCCTCCTGAGTAGGTGGGACTATAGGCGCCCGCCACAACACCTGGCTATTTTTCTGTTTCGCAGTTCGGCCGAGGCCGGGCTTGAACCCACCACCTTCGGTATATGGGGGCGGCGCCCTACTCGATGAGCCATAGACGCCACCCCATCCCTATTTTTAAACAAATGACCAATAAAACATTTGGGCTCATGCCACCTTATGGAGCTTACTGAATAGTTTCCCAACACATTCCTCTTTGTCCACTGCCAGATCAATCTTTCTAATATACCTGCAACACTCCCTTGCTTAAAACTTTCCAACAGCTGGCCTCTTCTCACCCTTGCCGACCAGCTCCTGTGGGGGCGCATCAGAAAATGATATGAAAAGCACTGCCTTACATAAACCATCTGTTCCAACATGGCTTCCTCATTATGCCTCTTCTACTTCTATTTCCATCCTGGGATATGCTTCTTGTCTGGAATGCCTCCCTCACTCGTCTTTCCTCTTCACCACACGAATCATTCCATCTTCCTCCCTTTCTCATCTGTAACCTCCCATTCCCACAATGAGAAATTTTACTTAATTATTCAAATCCAGTATGCATGTTTAGTGGTTTCAGAATTAAGTTCCACCTCCATGGGATGCAACTTTATCAACTAGAGTACAGTGTAAGATACAGCTCTGCTTGCCTTTAGTCTGACAGATTAGCATCATTTCCAAAGTTACTTAATCAGTAAATTTTTTTTCTATTCCCTTAGATAATGTTTTACACATTTGTAATACAGTTAAATTCTTCTATATTCCATCCTGGATCCCCCAAGCTTCTCTGATTTCTAAAAATTTGCATGTATTGTGGTTTCACTCTTTGTGTTATAAAGTTGTATG
This sequence comes from Perodicticus potto, assembly GCA_963574655.1. Classification (NCBI taxonomy): domain Eukaryota; kingdom Metazoa; phylum Chordata; class Mammalia; order Primates; family Lorisidae; genus Perodicticus; species Perodicticus potto. The sequence continues at coordinate 11,422 of CAUYRH010091296.1, read as the reverse complement.
GGTTTTGACAAATGGATGTCATTTACCCACTATTATAGTATCATATGGAATAATTTTACTGCTCTAACAAAAAACCGCTCTGTGCTTCAAGTATTTTTTTTTTTTTTTTTGAGACAGAGTCTCACTATGTCACCCTAGGTAGAGTGCTGTGGCGTCACACCTCACAGCAACCTCAAACTCTAGGGCTTAAGTGATTCTCTTGCCTCAGCCTCCCAAGTAGCTGGGACTATAGGTGCTTGCCGCAATGCCCAGCTATTTGTTTTGTTGTTGTTATTGCAGTTGTCATTGTTGTTTAGCTGGCCAGGGTCGGGTTGAAACCCACCTCAGTGTATGTAGCTGGCACCATAACCACTGCGCTATAGGCACCGAGCTACTTCCAGTATTTAATCTTCCGCCCCAATTGCTGTTTAAAATCTCTATAGTTTAACATTGACCACAATGGCATATAACTAGAATCAGGTAGTAGGGAGCCTCTTCTGACTTGCCTTTCTCATTTACCAATAGCATTTAAGATTCATCCATGACATTGTGTGGATAGACAGTGCTTTGTTTTTAATCGCTATATAGTATTACATTATATAGCTATACTGATTTTGCTCATCCATTTACTCAGTATAGGACAACTAAGTGGTTATAAAGAAAGCTGCCATTAATATTTGCATGAAGGCTTTTATAGTTTCGTGCCTTACAGGTAAGTCTTTAATCCCTTTTTAATTAATTTTTGTATATGGCAGTGATAGGGGTTCTGTTCTGCACAAAGCTGTCCAATTTTCTCAGCATCATTTATTGAATAGGGCTTCCTTTCCCCAATGCACGTTGTTGTCTGCTTTGTTGAAGATCGGTTGGTTGTAGGTAGATAAGTTTTATTTCTCAGTTCTCTATTCTGTTCCTTTGGTCTATGTCTCTATTTTTACATAAGTACTATCTATGCTGTTTTGCTTAGACAGTCTTGTATTACAAATTGTAGTAAGGTAATGTGATGACTCCAGATTTGTTTTGCTTAAGATTTTGGGGGGGGGATTTGGGCTCTTTTTAGGATTATTTCTTCTAGATCTGTGAAGTATGATGCTAGTATTTTGATGGGGATTGCTTTCTTTTCTTTTTCTTTCTTTTTTTTTTTTTGAGACAGAGCCTCAAGCTGTCACCCTGGAGAGAGTGCCATGGCATCAAAGCTCACAGCAACCTCCAATTCCTGGGCTCAAGTGAGTCTCCTGCCTCTGCCTCCCAAGCAGCTGGGACTACAGGCGCCTGCCACAACGCCCGGCCATTTTTTGGTTGCAGCCGTCATTGTTGTTTGGCGAGCCCGGGCTGGATTCGAACCCGCCAGCTCAGGTGTATGTGGCTGGTGCCTTAGCCCGTTGAGCCACAGGCACCAAGCCTGATGGGGATTATTTTCAATCTATGAATCATTTTGGACAGTAAGGACATTTTAATGATGTTGATTCCACTAATCCATACGCAGGAGATGTTTTTCCATCTGTGTCAGCTGCAATTTCTTTCAGCAGTGTTTTATAGTTCTTACAGAGATCACTCACCTCCTTGGTTAACTATATTTATCAGTATTTTATTTTCTTTGTAGCTATTGTGAATAATACTGAGCCCTTGATTTGACCTTCCACTTAACTGTTATTGGTGTAAAGGAATACTACTGATTTGTGTACACTGATTTTGTACTCTGAGACTTTGCTGAATTTATCTCTCAATTCCAAGAGTCTTTTGGCGGAGTCTTTAGGGTTATCTAGATAGAAGATCACATCATCACCAAGATAGTTTGGCTTCCTCGTTCCTGATTTGAATGTTGTTTATTTCCTTCTCTTCTCTAATTCCTCTGGCTAGGACTTCCAAACTGTGGTGACATAATCTTGTCTCATTTTAGTTCTCTGGAGGAAAACCTTCAATTTTTCACCATTCACTATAATGTTAAGTGTTGGTTTGTCATATATAGCTTTTATACTTTTGAGGTATATTCCTTTTATCCCTAGTTTGTTGGGGGGAGTGTTTATCATGAAAGGGTGCCACATTTAACTGAATGTCTTTTATGCGTCTATGGAGATAATCATATGGTCTCTGGTTTCATTTCTGCTTATGTGGTGAGTCATATTTATTGATTTGTGCATTTTAAACCATCCTTGGAACCCTGGAGTGAAACCCTCTTGATCATGGTAAATTATCTTTTTAATGTGCTATTGAATTCAGTTTGGTAATATTTTATAGAGAATTTTTATGTCTATATTTATAAGAGATATGGGTGTGCAGTTTTCTTTTTTGTTTTGTCCTTTCTTGGGTTATCAGAGTGATACTGAATTAACAGAATGAGTTAGAGTGGATTTCCTTCTTCTCTTTGTAATGGAGTAGTTTTTGTAGAACTGATCCCAGTTTTTCTTTGTAGGTTTGGTATATGTAGTTCAGCTGTGAATGTCTCTGGTCTGGGGCTTTTCTTTCCTTAGAATTTTTAATACTGTTTCAATCTCATTGCTCATTACTCTTCTGTTCAGGATTTCTATTTATTCTTGATTCAGGCTTGGGAGGTTGTGTGTGTCCAAGAATTTATCCATTTTTTCTAGGTTTTCTAGTTTGTTTGTGAAGAGGTTTTCATAACATTCACAGATGATTTTAGGTACATCTGTGGTATCAGTTGTAACATCTACTTTTTAATTTCTGACAGGTTATATGACTCAACGTATTTCTGGTTAATTTGGTTAGTGGTCTATTAATTTTGTTTATCTTTTCAAAGAACAATCTTTTTGTTTTATTGAACCTTGGTATTGTTTCTTTGGTTTTCATTTCATTTAATTCTTCTCTGAGGGTTATTTCTTTTCTTCTGCTGCGTTTGGTTTGTTCTTTTTTTTCTAGTTCCTTGAGATGTGACATTAGGTTGTTAATTTATCATCTTCCTGTCTTTTTCACACAGACATTTGAATCTTGGAACTTTCCCCTTAGAACTACTTTGACTATATCCTGTAGATTTTGAAAGCTGGTACCCCTCTGTCATTTAGTTCAAGGATTTTTTGATTCCATCTTAACTTCATTATTGACCTAGGGATCATTCAGTGGCAGGCTGTTTAATTTCCATGACTTTACATAGATTTGAGTGTTTCTCTTGGAGTAGATTTCTCTTTTATTCTACTACTGTCCAAGAAGATAGATGGTATGATTTGGATCTTTTTGAATTCCCTGAGACTTGTTTTGTGGCCTAAGATATGCTCAATCTTGGAAAATGTCTCATGTGTTGATTAGAAGAATGTATATTCAGTGGTTTCTGGTAGTATGTTCTGTAAATATCTGTTAGATCCGTTTGTCCTACAGTTCTGTTTAAGTCCTTTATTCATTTTTTGTTTCAGTGATCTGTCCAGTTCTGTCAGTATAGAGTTTAAATTCAGCAATTAAGATGCTTCTACTTTTTTCCTCTTTTTTTTTTGAGAAAGATCTCACTCCATCACCCTGGGTAGAGTATCCTTTGTCATAGCTCAGAGCAACTTCAAACTCTTGGGCTTTAACGATTTTCTTGCCTCAGACTCCCAAGTAGCTGGGATTTTAGGCACCTGGCACAACACTCAGCTAGTTTTTCTATTTTTAGTAGAGATGGGGTCTTGCTCAGGCTGGTCTTGAATTTCTGAACTCAAGCAATTTACCTGCCTTAGCCTCCCAGAGTGCTAGGATTATAGGTGTGAGCTACCGAGTCTGGACAGAAAACAAGATTTCTGGAAAGAAAAAGGATCTTTTACCTATCCCTTAGTGTATAGCTTATTTATTTATTTATTTATTTATTTATTTTTTTGAGACAGAGCCTCAAGCTGTCACCCTGGATAGAGTGCTGTGGCAACACAGCTCACAGCAACCTCCAATTCCTGGGCTCAAGCAAGTCTCCTGCCTCTGCCTCCCAAGTAGCTGGGACTACAGGCGCCTGACACAACGCCCGGCCATTTTTTGATTGTAGCCATCATTGTTGTTTGGCGGGTCTGGGCTGGATTTGAACCCACCAGCTCAGGTGTATGTGGCTGGCGCCTTAGCCCGTTGAGCCACAGGCGCCGAGCCTACCTTATTTATTTATGTCATAGCCTTTTTTGTTGTCTCTATAGTTTTAGCAAGTTTTTTCTATTTTTCATTCATGTCATGAAATTTTTTTTTTTACTTCTTTGTGTTGGTTTTCAACTTTCTCTTCAATTCTACTCATCTAATTTTCCATTCATATTCTGAATTGACGCTTTAACCATTTCCTTTTGGTTGGGGTCCCCTGCTGTGGTTCTGTTGTGATCATTTAGGGTGTCAAACTAGCTTGTTTTCTAGTGTTGCCAGAATTTTTTTTGCTAGTTTCTTCTTATCTGAAACCTCTTCACCTTAGGGCTGATAGGTTTGCAACACATCTATTCTCCTTTGCTGGGAACTCTCTTACTTGGTGGGAAGGAGAGGCCCCTAGACAACACTGTGTGTCCTGCTCTGGAGGACTGACCTGATGGGAGAGAGGCAGATGCACTGAATGTCTCTAACACTGCTGTTCTTCTGCACTGCCTCGATGCCCTGTGGTTGTCACAGTCTAAGTGTGAGATATTCATTTGGATTGGTGGGTTGGTCTCCAGGCCACACTGTTGGAAGCTCAGTCACTGGGCTGTGCAAATATCTCTTTACGAATGCAGGCAGCATCTGGAAGGGTCACAGGACCTTGCTGGCTGCCTGGGACATCTTTGGACCCTGCCCAGTGCCTAGGCGGGTTATAGGTCCTGGGCCAATGCTGGTGGATATTCATGTGGCATGATGGGTTGGTCCACAAGTTGCTGTTGGAAGCCTGGACAGGGGGCTGGGTAAGTCTTTCTCCACTGAGGCAGGTGTCATGGAAGCTTAATCTGCCCAGGTCTCCCTGTAGTGCATGCAGTGGGTGTTTGGTGAGGCTACCTAGGCAGTGGCCACAGGTGTCAGGGCATGGGTATTTGTTCCATCTGGGTCTAGGTGTAATGGTGATGTGCAGTGGGGTGTGGCTCATGTCTAGTATGTATGTGGTGGAGAGCTAGACTGCAGATGTGGCATTGTTCAGTGCCACAGCCTGCCAGCGGGTGCACAAAACAAAGAACTTATTCTGATGGTTGACAATGGGGACTGTTGGGGTGCAGCCTGCCAGCCAGCAATCAAACACATGGCCTGATGCAGGCATGCAGGTCTGCCTAGCTGTGGCCTGCAGGGGCCAACACCAGGTGACAGGGCCTGTGGGTCTGTGGCCTGCTGCACAGGCCACAGCTCCAGGAATGTGGACCTTGGTTTAGCACCCAGGTCTGCAAAGGGGGGTGAACAAACACAGGAAGCCTGTTCCACTGGTGGGCTCACAGATGCTGGGTGCTGGATGGTTGGGGTTATCTGCTCACACAAGTCCTGCTGAGGCTGCTACATCTCAAACTCTGTTTGAGTTCCTTGGTTGGTGGTAGTGTGACCCTCAGCCATGGACATGAGAGAACATCTGCTCTCCCTGCTCCCTCACTGGCCTGGCAAGGGGCAATGTTGGGCTTTGGATATTCATGTGGCATGATGGGTTGGTCCACAAGTTGTTGTTGGAAGCTTGGACAGGGGGCTGAGTGAGTCTTTCTCCACTGAGGCAGGTGTCATGAAAGTGTACACTGGGTTTTCCAGATCTGAGAGCTCAAAAGGTGATATCAGTTTCAGCCATCAGGAACTGTGTCCTAGTGAGTCCCTGCTAAGCCTTTTCTCTGATATAGTTTTACTCCAGGCAGTTCCCTAATCACTACAAAGCCCTACACCACTAACATCTCCATTTACAGTGTCTGCTCTGGGAGCATGGGGCCCTGGTTCTGTCTTTTATCACTTCTGCACGTGCAGAAATCTCCTGATCTTGGTGAGTGGATCTCTCAGCCCTGTATTCCTCACTCTGAGTATCTTCTATCAATTCTCTGATGATTTATAATGCTCTCTCCAAGAGAGTCCATCTGTAGGCAGGACCTGATCCTCTGCTAGAGAGCAGCATGAGCAAGCTGAGCTGTCTGCAATCTTAGCCCTCCCTCCTCTTTCTCTGCCTTTCATGAAATGAATAAGGCATAGTTCTTTATTTCTTTGGTTTCCTGGTTTATGTTATTATACTATTTACACTGGGTCAGTCCTTGGTGTTGTTTCCTGCCCATGAGAACATGAAAGCCCAAAAGTCAAGGTCATTAGGTTTCAGGAAATGTCCTTGAATGAAAGCTAGCTTTAGTGGTCCCTTTACCTTGCTGGGCTTTTGGCCTCTGAACAACCTGTACTTTCCAATCAGCTCAATGGTACTTTTTAAAAAGGTAACTCAGAAGGCCTTTATTTTGACTGTGATAGGAGATTATCATCAAACATTTCTAACTCTGTGGGCTGAGGGGCTCTTACATTTAGTAAATTATTTATGTAATATTCACTGTTCTAAGGTTTTGAATGATTATGTTACCAACTAGTATTTGATTTTCATTTTGTTTATAAGAATTCTCATGGTCTGACTGGCTTCTATCACTGGTGAATTTTAGAAATGCTATTAAAGAAATAGTTTAGGGGCTACATGTAGTGGTTCACACCTGTAATCCTAGCAGTCTGGGAGGCCAAGGCAGGTAGACTGCTTAAACTTATGGAGTTCTAGACCAGCCTGAACAAGAATGAGACCCTATCTCTACTAAAAACAGAAAAACCTAGCCAGGCATGGTGGCACATGCCTACAGTCCTGGCTACTTGGGAGGCTGAGGCAAGAGGATCGCTTGAGCCCAGGAGTTTGAGATTGCTGTGAGCTATGATGATGCCATGGCACTCTACCCAGAGTAACAGAGTAAGACTCCATCTCAAAACAAAACAAAACAAAACCCCCCAAAAAACCAAGAACGAAATAGTTTAATTAGCATTTTTTCCCAATGGAAGGGTCCATCATAGTTACATTTTTGTCAATTTTTCCTTACAATGAAACTCTAAACTGGTCTTTATATTTACATTTTCAGAAACTTTGATCTAAAAAAGGAGAATCAAATAAATCCACAAGGTGAAAGGAAATCAGTGTCTCATTAGGCACTTCTAAAACTGGAAGAAATAACAGATATAGGAGTTCCCTCTACCTGATGTGAATTATGTAAATCAGTCACCTAAGCTATGGCTTATGCAACAGAGTGCCCACTGTTCTTTGATGCTTATGGTAAAAGAGCTTTTCTTAAAACAGTAATCTCATAGTCAAGAATACATTTCTTTTTCTTTAAATGTACTACCATTTAATTTTTAGGCCAAATTTGAAAAATCTCAATTTCCATTCAATTCTAAAAGATTTAATAGTACAAAATAAAAGTCCAGGAAGCTCTAATTCTTTCTCCAAAGATATATAAAGAGAATGGAAATGTGGTTCAGAATTACATAATGTTCTACCCACTCTCGAAACAGACATGAGTGCCTAGCAACAATAAAGGGTCATCTCAGGAGAGTGCTGATTGCTCATTGGAGCATTCTAAACACAGATGCTTTTCTATCCTTATCACTTCCAGTCCCTGCTGAACACATGCTGGTTACCTTGGATCCCAATGCCATCTCGTGAAAATCTTCCTCTTATGAGAACCAATAAGTGACACTCAGGGGTGCCTCTACCTTTAGGTTATATTCTTGGGGGAAAGAAAGTCAAAATAAATTTTGAAACATTAGAAGGAAATAGGTTTTCTGTACAAAATACTCTGTTGTTCTTCTCTCCCAGTGGTATTTCTTTTAAATATGAAATGTTAGTTTTCTTGGTGGTATTTTTCTGATCTCATTTTCCATCCCACAAGTTTTAGCAGCAAGGCTGAAGCATCCGATTCTCACTGAAGAGGTTATGCACGAACATGCCTAATACCATTTGATGCTGACGGTAGAAGAGCTTTACTTAAAATAGTGATCTCATATTTTCTTTACATGTATAGCCATTCAAATTTTAGGCTAAATTTGAGCCTTCTCAATTCCTGTTCAATCCTAAAGGTGTAGTAGCACAAATAAAGACCCAGGAAGTTCTCGGTTCCCCAAAGATTTAAAAAGAGGATAGAAATGTAATTCAGCATTACACAATGTTATACTACTCCAGAAAAAGAAGTGAGAGCACCTTTTCTAATGTTTCTTGCCTATCTGCGTGCGATTTCCACCACTTTTTTAGTGTTTAGTACCTTATCCATTTTTCTTTACATATTCTAAATATGGACCATTTGTCACCTTTATAGGTGACAAATATTTTCTCCTATTCTGGCACCTTTATTAACACTTACTATTATTATTATTATTATTTTTTTTTTGTAGAGATAGAGTCCTACTTTATCGTCCTCGGTAGAGTGCTGTGGCATCACACAGCTCACAGCAACCTTCAACTCCTGGGTTTAGGCGATTCTCTTGCCTCTGCCTCCCGAGTAGCTGGGACTACAGGCGCCTGCCACAACACTCGGCTATTTTTCTGTTTTGCAGTTCAGCTGAAGCCAGGTTTAAACCCGCCACCTTCAGTATATAGGGCCAGCGCCCTACTTGATGAGCCACAGGCGCTGCCCTTAATGTTATCTTTTGAGGAATGAAAATGCTAAATTTTAGTTCATTCCAGTTTGTCTTTATCAGTCTTTTTCTGATTTATGATTAATCCTTTCTGTGTCCTATTTAAGTTTGTTTTTCTTTATGTGAAAGCCATGAAGATAGTTTCCTTTATTATCCTCAAAGATATTTTACTGTTTGTTTTCATCTGCAGTCATATTTGAATCTATTACTTATTTATGGTTTAAAGTAGGTAGCTACGATTATATAAAAGTATGGACGTCCAATTAACCCACAATCATTGTTGCAAATAACGGTCTTTCCCCACTGTTCTGTAGCGCCACCTCTGTTGTAAAATAAGGGACCATGTATGTATGGGTCTCTTCCTAGACTCTGTATGTGTGGTTCTCAACCTTCCTAATGCTGCAATGTATTTTTATTGTTACAAAGGGGTCGCGACTCACAGGTTGAGAACTGCTGCTCCATATGCTTTTTATGGCTCTATTTCCCCAATACCATGCTGTCTTAATTACTATAGCTTTTAAATAAATTTTGATATATAATTAAGTAACTCATCCCACTAATACGAGAGATCAAAGTTGTCATACCACCATTTTTGTTCTTTGCTCTTCCACTTCAAGATTGTCTTGGTCCTTCATATTTTCATACACATTTTTGGAAAAAACTTGTTAGTTTTCTTCTTTTCTTTAGGTATACTCGCTCCCTACATCATGAACTCATGAAGTTTCTTTACTTTGAATATCCACAGCCAAGTTGTCAAACCATCCTATAAGTTATATCTTTAAAATAAACCTAGAATCTGACCACTGATACCAATCTGATACAAGTCACCACCAATGTCTGGTTTATTAATATAGCCTCTTAACTGGTTTCAGAGCTTTCATTTTTGCCCTTATATAGTCTCTTCTCCAAAGTAGAGGTGTCTTTTAAAGTATAAAATCTGATAATGTCACTTTTTTGCTCAAAATCCTCCAATGGGCCAGGTGCAGTGCTCACATCTGTAATCCTAGCACTCTGGGAGGCTGAGGCAGGAGGACTGTTTGAGCTCAGGAGTTAGAGACCAGCCTAAGCAAGAGCAAGACATGTTTTTACTAAAAATAGAAAAAAATTAACCAGGTGTGGTAGAGTGCACCTTGAGTCCCAGCTACTTGAGAGAATGAGGAAGGAGGATTGCTTGAGCCCAGGAGATGGAGGTTGGAGTGAGCTACAATAATGCCACTGTACTCCAGCCAGGATAACAGAGTGAGACTCTGCCTCTAAAAAAAAACAAAAACCAAGTAACAAACAAAATGAAACAAACAAAAACCCTTCCAACTGGCTTCCCACCTCTCGGTCAATTCCAATGTCTTTAATGATAGCCTACCTGCACATCTGGGCACATCACTCCTCTGCTCCACCATCCTGACTGCCTGAGAGCTTATACTATGGTTGGTTGGCTTCCTTCGTAGGACTCTTCCCCTTCCTCAGCATCTGTGTGGCTAATGTCCTCATTTCCTTCAAATCCTTGTTCAAATGTCAACTTATCAGAGGCATTCCCTAGCTACCTTATTGAAACCGCAAGTCACCCTCTGGGACTAAATAAAACTCAAATCATAAATAAAATGTTTTATCTTTCAACAGTAATAAAAAACCAAAAAGTAGAATCCATAAAAATGAAAAGCAAATTCAAAAACAAAGTTTCATTTCATTCAAACAGCCAATTCTGTCTTTCTTGGATATTTGTACCAGAATATTTATTGGAGCTCAATTCACAATTGCCAAAACTTGGAAGCAAGCCCAAGTGTGCACCTACCCATGAATGGATTAACAAAAGGTGGCATATATGTACAATGAAGTATTATTCAACCATAAGAAAAGATTGAGTCTTTACATCTTTTGTGTTTACTTGGATAGAGCTGACACGCATTCTTCTTAGTAAAGATCTCTAGAATAGGGGAAAAAATAGCCAATGTACTCAATACTAACATGAAACCAATATACATACAAACAACTACATGCCCACACAAAAGAAAAAACACAAGTATAGTCTAGTAAGGGGGAAGGAAGAGGATAGAATGGGGATGAGGAAGAAGGCAGAAGAGGGAGAGCAATTGGCAGGAGGAAGGAGGGCAACTGGACAGATCTCACCTAAAAAGCACAATATGAGGGTATTCAGCATGCCCCTTGGGTGAAGGGCTCAACTACAACTTGAACTTTACCTTGGAATCAAAAACAGTGTAACTTAAATGTCTGTACCCTCATATTAATTTGTAATAAAAAAGACAGCCATACAGATTTATCTAACAGATAATTAATACTATAGAGTAGTAGATGACAGCCTTTTCTACTAGCCATAGATCTTATATTCTTTTGTTTATTTATTTTTAATGTATGAAGAAGAGCTGTAAATCAAATAGTCTTGCAACTCAATCAGAAAGAATTAGAAATCTTGAATAGGCTTGTATCAATCACTGAAATAGCATCAACAATACGAAATCTCCCAAAAAAGAAATGTCTGGGACCAGATGGCTTCACTTCTGAATTCTATCAAACCTTTCAAGAGCAACTAGTACCTATTATACGACCTTTTCCAAAGCATAGAAAAAGAAGGAATACTTCCCAACACATTCTATGAAGCAAGTATCACCCTGATACCCACACCAGGAAAGGACCCAACAAAGAAAGAAAATGACAGACCAATATTATTAATGAATATGGATGCAAAAATATTCAATACGATCTTAGCAAATAGAATTCAACAACACATCAAAAAGATTATAAACCGGCTCGGCGCCTGTGGCTCAACGGGCTAAGGCGCCAGCCACGTACACCTGAGCTGGCGGGTTCGAATCCAGCCCGGACCCGCCAAACAACAATGACGGCTGCAACCAAAAAATGGCCAGGCGTTGTGGCGGGCGCCTCTAGTCCCAGCTACTTGGGAGGCAGAGGC
>CAUYRH010091294.1:0-59209 GCA_963574655.1 Perodicticus potto | reverse complement strand
CCGGGTTCTAACCCGCCAGCTTCAGCGTATATGTTTGTTTCTTTTTTTTTGAGACAGAGCCTCAAGCTGTCACCCTGGATAGAGTGCCGTGGCATCGCACCTCACAGCAACCTCCAATTCCTGGACTCAAGCAAGACTCTTATTTCTGCCTCCCAAGTAGCTGGGACTACAGGCGCCCGCCACAACGCCCGGCCATTTTTTGGTTGCAACCGTCATTGTTGTTTGGCGGGCCCAGGCTGGATTCGAACCCGCCAGCTCAGGTGTACGTGGCTGGCGCCTTAGCTCATTGAGCCACAGGCGCCGAGCCTAAACTAGAATTTTTAAAGAGGATATACTTGACTGTGTTCAGATTTAGTAAACTGTTACTTGGTTTCTCCAGGTCTGTGACCCTGACACTTGGCAGCAATGGTTAATTACATAGTGATTGCTGTGAGCACATAGTTAGGCTTTATCTTATGCCCTGGCAGAAGCATTAATATTTTGTTATTGTTATTTTTCTTTTTCTTTTCTTTCTTTCTTTTTTTTTTTTGAGACAGAGCCTCAAGCTGTCACCCTAGATAGAGTGCTGTGGCATCACAGCTCACAGCAACCTCCAATTCCTGGGTTCAAGTGAGTCTCCTGCCTCCGCCTCCCAAGTAGCTGGGACTACAGGCACCCGCCACAACGCCTGGCCATTTTTTGGTTGCAGCCGTCATTGTTGTTTGGCGGGCCCAGGCTGGATTCGAACCCGCCAGCTCAGGTGTATGTGGCTGGTGTCTTAGCTGCTTGAGCCACAGGTGCCGAGCCTGTTATTGTTCTTTTTCTTCTTACTTTTAAAGATCTCAGGATAGTTGTATTCAGGGTCCAATATTTAACTATCTGGGGCATTTTGCTGCTGCTATAAGAGTAGTGTATATTTGATTTTGTGCTTAGTGACTTCTCATTAGATGTAGGGTAAAATCCAAAGTCTTTAACTTGGCATTAGGACTGTTCGATCTTTTGTTCAGTTTCCCCTTGTCATATCTGCCACCGATGCTCCTCAGCAACTTACCTTTGGTGTGATGTGCACTGGCAGACTCAGCAGAGGTGGCATTTATTACATTGAATATTTGAGATGTAACTTGGAAATAACTTGGCTGTACTACTGGTGTTCATTGTTGGAATTTTGTAGCAGAAACCTGTGGAGGGTATGAGGTTGACAGCTCTCTCCCTAGGGAAATTCATGAAATCAAAGTAAGGAAGTGAATAGGCTTAGAGCATAGCCCAGAAATGGCAGGGGTAATGGCTAAGAGCTTTCCTATAGTTGTGAAAAATTGAATCACCACTTTCCTTGCCAAATTATCTTCATTGTAGACCAATGAAGTTTCTTAAAGTTGTAGGAAAATCCTTAGACCTGTTGTGGATTTTCTGGAGGGGTATGTCTGTGTTTGCGTGAGTCTGTGTGTGTGTGTGTGTGTGGGTGTGTGTGTGTGTATGTGTGTGTGAGAAAGAGAGAGAGAGAGAGAGAGAGAGAGAGAGAGAGAGAGAGATATTCTTGGGCATAGTTCTCCAGTCCCTTAGGTTTCATTGCTCATTGGAATGTCACCAGCAAAACTGACACAAAGAAATGATAAATGTCTGAGGTTATGGATATCCGAGTTACCCTGACTTGATATTATGTTTGTATACATGTATCAAAATATCACGTAGACTCCATACATAAGTACAATTATGTATCGATAAAAAATACAACTGAGATTTCTATCCTGTGTTTATGTTGCCACCAGAATGATAGTGTGGCCATGCTCTGAGAAGGTGTCTGATATCCCCCAAGGACTGCTTCAGATGGAGTCACATCTGGTCATTGGCTCAAGATAGTTGTTTATCTTGTTGAATTTGTTTAGCAAGTTTGATTAAGAGATTACTAGTTTTTAAGTATTTATTCCTAATCTTCCATTACTGACAGTTTTCAAGTTGCCCTGGAGGTATAGAATTTATGTGTACATTAAGTTTCAAGTATACTGTGTGGTACTCATGTATTTAATCTGAATCAGTATGCGAGTATATTCTTGGGCAACTATGAATATTCAAATTTAAATGAATATTTGACTCCTGCCTTTTTGCCTTCATTTTACGTGTTTTGATTGCCCCCAAATCTGCCTTTGGAAACAACATTTGGTTTCTAATTGTAATTGTCTTGGAAACATTGGCATAGTTTTGCAGTTCCTTACTTTTATTTACTGCAAATGATGATTTGTTAGTTGCCTGCTGCCAGAACATCTGAGCTCATTTGTTTAACTAAGACAGTGCTGTGCATAGATGCCTATAACAGGCAGCAACAGTTACCAGCCACCCCAGTTGCTTACCACCTCATTATAGCTCTAAATCAAGCAAATGGGAAAGAAGATTATTCTTAAAACATTCCAAGAAGTTTAGAAAATTGGAGGATGGAGGGATGAGAAGAAAGGAATTCTATTATAACAATCAATGTGTTGCTTTTGGCAGGGTTGTGCTTGGCTGATTTCTTTGTAGAAATAAGTAAAGCTTCAGAGGGCAGAAGTTGCAGGGATCCTGCATCAGAGCTCTGGGACTCCTTTGGTTCATAGATAATCGCTAAGGGTTCTTCTTCTGGCCAAGACACTGTATCAGGCATGGTCAGGGATGCATGCGTGAATGAGATTGTCTCTGTTCTCACAGAGCTTATTATCTGGGCACTGAAGATGTTTCTCCCTCACAGTAATGATTCTTGAAGGAGGTGGTGGCAGTAGTGTTTTCGATCGTGGCCATGTGTAGGCCTAGTGGACCCAACCAGGTACTGACTGTCTTAGCACAAGGAGGAGCTTGTCAACTGAAGTGGGATAATTGTGACAACTCAGATAGCTTCAAAACAAATGTCTTTAAAAAAACATTGTAATAAAAAGTTAAACTTCAGAGGCAGACCTTGCCTTGAGGGCTGGAAACTGGGAAGTGTTCCTTGGGGAGCAAGGGGAAGTAGTTTTGTCCTCTAGTCATAAAGTGTCTGATAGTGACATTCATTCATTTGGTACATTTTTATTAGCTACCTGCTTTGGGCTGGCCTGGGAGTGCTGAAGGAGAAGTCCACAGTCTGGTGGGGCCATGATGAATAGTTGGGCATTCCTACTACCCAGTGCTCAGGTTCATGGTTAGGCGTTTTGGGGTAGAAGATAGGCTTCTCACCTGGTCTTAGATGATCAAAGAAGGCTTCCTGGAAGAAGTGATGTCCAAACCAACCTCACTAACATGTGTTTGAATTAATGCCCTTTCAGGCTAATACTGTATTAAATATAAATCAGAGCCTCATTTTGTTTTTTGTTTTGGGAGTAGCTAGTACCTTTCTGTTATGAGACTTAACTCCATACCCCATCTAGTATACTTCTCCATTTCCCTGTGTTGCTGGCTGTCTGTGACCACTATGCCTCTGCCTACATTGTTCCCTTTTGTCTGTCTGACTTCTTTTGGCTCTTTAGGACTGAACCGTTACGTTCACAGGACACCTTGATGCCTCCCAGGGTAGGTTGAGTGTACACCCTGTGAGCTCACACACTGGGCTGTTCTTGATTTTCATGTTTTCTCTGTGGGGAATAGTCTGTTTGCTTCTTCATTCTTCCATGTGGCCTGGAGGCAGAGGTGGCATCTTTCACTAAGCCTGGCATGTCCTGGGTACCCAGGCTATGTTTGCTGAGTGGACAAATTTAGCACCTTTCAAAGGTTATAGCCACATGTATATAATTGAAGCTCTTGGTTTCACTTTTACTTATTTATTTATTCATTCATTTATTAGTTTTTTTGAGACAGAGTCTCATTCTGGTGCCCTGGGTAGAGTACTGTGGTGTTATAATAGCTCATGGTAACCTCAAACTCCTGGGCTCGAGCACTTCTCTTGCCTTAGCCTCCGAGTAGCTCGGACTACAGGCACCCTTCACCAGGATCACCTAGCTTTTTCTATTTTTAGTAGAGACAGGATCTAACTCTTATTAAGGCTAGTCTTGAACTCCTGAGCTCAAGCAATCCACCTGCCTTGGCCTCCTAGGGTGCTAGGATTACTAGAGTGCCAGATGATCTCACCCGGCCTGGTTCCGGCCAGTTTTAGAGGAGAGTGACACTGACTGAGGAAGGTAGACGCACCACTCTAAGTGTTTATGCGTGTGGTCTAGCTTATTATCCTCATAAAGCTCTTCATAATTCTTTGCACTTTACGCCTCTTTACGTTTTTGCCCGTGTAAACAACAAACTGAGGAATACATAATTTTTATTTCTTGCCAGCTACTAATGTGTATCTGACCACACTGATTATTAATTTGAAGTCATTTGGTGGTTAACAAAAATCAGTTTGGCTTAGCATATGTCTGAGAGGGAAATATGTGATGAAGAGACAGGATTTCTCATAGAATCCAAGATCAGGATCACTGCTAGGCTTCTGGACTTCTGGACTTGGTCATGATAAAGCCAGCAGTAATCTTCAGAGTTTCTTCCGTTCCTGTCTGCTTCTTTCTGCAGAGTTCCTCTGTTCATCTTCCCTACTCACTGGGTTTTCTGCTTCTCTATGGATAGAGAATAGCCTCACATTTCCATCTTTCCATCTCCATTCCAAATTCCCCAGGACTTTGCCTTGGCTGAGATGTCTATTCTGACCCAATGAGCTACAGACAGGGGTGGGGTCACGCTGCACCCACCTGTTTGCCTCTGCTTACGTCTAAGAGTAGATGGGAAGGTAGAAAAAAGGGTGGGGAAGACCGTAGACCGACATCAGAGAGACATTGTGAGGCTGGTAGAAACTCTAAAAGCACCTAATATAGTGTGAAGTACTGCAGACCTACTACAGACCTTCTTTTTACCATAGGATTGCTTCTAGGTTACCTTGTTAGGCATTGGGTAGCATGTCAATCTTAGATGAAACTTAAAAGATTTAATTTTGAAAAGACATGTATCTTTTTTTTTTTTTTTTTTTGAGACAGAGTCTCAGTATGTCACCCTCGGTAGAGTGCTGTGGTGTCACAGCTCACAGCAACTTTAACTCTTGGGCTCAGCAATTCTCTTGCCTCAGTCTCCCAAGTAGCTGGGACTACAGGTGCCCGCTGCAACGCCTGGCTATTTTTTTTTAATTGCAGTTGTCATTGTTGTTTAGCAGGCCTGGGCAGGGTTTGAACCTGCCAGCCCTGGTGTGTGTGGCCGGCGCCCTAACCACTGAACTACAGGCACTGAGCCATGTTTGAATTTCTTATGTATTCCGGATGCCAAGCCCTTGTCAGATGCATAGTTTATGAATATTTTCTCTATTCTGTGGGTTGTCTCCTCATCCTGTTGATTGTTTCCTTTGCTGTGGAAAGGCTTTTTAGTTTGATATAATCCCATTTGTCTTATTTTTGCTTTTGGTGCCTATCCTTTTCAGGCCTTTTTTTTTTTTTTTTTTTTTTGAGACAGAGCCTCAGGCTATCTTACTGGGTAGAGTGCTGTGGCATCACAGCTCATAGCAACCTCAAACTCCTGGGCTTAAGCAATTCTCTTGCCTTAGCCTCCTGAGTAGCTGGGACTATAGGCGCCCACCACAACGCTCGTCTATTTTTTGGTTGTACTTGTCATTGTTTGGCAGGCCCAGGCCAGATTCAAACCTGCTAGCTCTGGTGTATGTGGCTGGTGCCTTAGCTGCTTGAGCTATAGGCGCCACCCCCTTTTGAGGTCTTATCCAAAAAATCCTTGTTCAGGCAAATGTCCTGAAGATTTCTCCATGTTTTCTTATCATTCCAGTTTCAGGTCTTCTTTTTAAGTCTTTTATCCATTTTGAGTTGATGTTGTAAGTGGTGAGAGATAGGGGTCTAGTTTCATTCTTTGGGATGTGAGTCTTCTCAACATCAATTTTGGAAGAGACTCTCCTTTCTACAATGTGTGTTCTTGATGTCTTGGTTGAAAATTAATTGACTGTAACTACATAGATTTATTTCTTGTTTCTTTATTCTGTTGAAGTATTTGAAAAAGAAATCATGAAGGCAATCCCATTTGCAGTAAGTGCAAGAAAGTAAAATACCTAGAGATAAATTTAACCAAGGAGGTGAATTATCTCTATAATAAAAATTATAATATACCGAGGAAAGAAATTGAAGAGTACACAAATAAATGGAAAGATATCCTATGTTTGTGGATTAGAAGAATCAATATTTTTTAAATGTCCATACTACTCAAAGTGATTTACAGATTCAATGCCATCCCTATCAAAACACCTATGAAGTTTTTCACAGTATTAGAAAAAGCAGTCCTGAAATTTGTGTGGAATCACAAAAGACCCAAATAGCTAAGGCAATCTTGAGCAAAAAGAATAGAGTTGGAGACATCACATTACCTGACTTCAAACATACTACAAAGCAGTAGTAACTATACAGCATGGTATTGGCATAAAACAGGCACACAGACCAATGGAATGGAATAGAGTACCTAGAAATGAGTACAAGAGATTAGCTATCACTTATTGAAAGGTTTACTTTATGCCAGACACTGTTTTAAGTGTTTTACATGTGTTATATAATTTAGTTCTAACAAACTTATGTATGAGGAAACAAAGACGGAGTTAAGAAATTAACCTGAAGTCAATATATCCAGTAAGTGGTTGAACTGGAGTTAGAATACACCTTAAAAACCTTGTCGTGAAATATACACAATTACATAAAGTTTATAATTTTTGGGGGGGGGGCGGAGTCCCACTTTGTCACCTTTGGTAGAGTGCTGTGGCGTCATAGTTCACATCAACCTTAAACTCTTGGGCTCAAGAGATTCTCTTGCCTCAGCTTCCAGAGTAGCTGGGACTATAGGCGCCCACCACAACGCCTGGCTATTTTTTAGAGAGGGGGTCTTGCTCTTGCTCAGATTGGTCTCGAACTTGTGAACTCAGGCAGTCCACCCACCTCAGCCTCCCAGAGTGCTGGGATTATAGGTGTGAGCCACTATATGCCCAGCCGTAAAGTTTATAATTTTAATCATTTTTAAGTGTACAGTTATGTGGCATTAAGTGCATTCACCTAATAGGCAACCATTTCCACCGTCCATCTATTAGAACTTTTTCATTTTGGCAAAATGAAACTGTACAAACTAAATACTAGCTCCCTATTCTCCCATTCTTAGCTCCTGACACTCACCATTCTGCTCTCTGTCCCTATGTGTTTCACTGTTCTACGAATCTTCATATAAGAGGAAGAGGAATCATATAATGTTTTTCTTTTCGTGGCTGGCTTATTTCACTCTTCAGGGTTTATCTGTGTTGCAGCATATTTCAAAATTTCCCATTTTTAAGGCTAAATATTATTCCATTGTATGTGTATGCCCCATTTTGTTTATCCGTCTATCTGTCTGCAAACGCTGGGTTACTTCCAACTTTTGGCTACTGACAACAGTCGTGCTATGAACACATGAATACAAATATCTCTTCAAGCCTAGTTGTGGTAACTCATGCCTATAATTCCAGCACTTTGGGAGGCTGAGGCAGGAGGATCCCTGAGGTCTGGAGTTTAAGACCAGCCTGGGTAATATAGTGAGAACCTGTCTCTAAAAAAAAAAAAAATTTAGCTGGGCCTGGTGGCACATGCCTGTAGTCCTAGGTACTTTGGAAGCTGAAGAAGGAAGATCACTTGAGCCCAGGAGTTCAGGGCTGCAGTGGGCTATGACTGTGGCATTGTACTCTACCCTATGTGGCAAAGGGAGCCTTGTCTTTCTCTCTCTCAAAAAGAAGAAACTGCTTTAACAAAAAAATCTCCTGAAGACCATCCTGCTTTCACTTCTTTTGGATATGTACTCAGACGTAGTATTGCTGGATCATAGGGTAGTTTCGTGTTTAACCTTTTGAGGAACTGCAGTATTTTTCCCACAGTTTTCCCACAGTGATAGATAAAACAATGTAAATGGACCAGAACACATGAGACCAAGTGTAATAAGCATGCAGAAAAGTTTATTTTGTCCTGGGTGCAGGTGGGCTGAGATCAAAAGGGATGTCAGCAGTGTTAGGGAGGGAGGCAGTTCTGTTCATGGGAGTCTGAGGAGCAGCTGGTTTTACAGACAGGTCTTTCTTATCAGGGCACCGAGGATGTGCCGGGCCAGCTCCTCCTATCAAGGTGTCTGAAGCTTGTGGTGTAGGATATTACGGGTTTGTACCTGGACCGGTGCAAGGAGACGATGTGCCCGTGGCATGTCTCCCTTATCTGACTTGCGTCTGCCTGTCACAATCTCACAGGATGTTTCAGACCTAAGGAGGAGTTTAGCTTAGCCCCTAACCAGTGGCTTTCCCATTGTCCACACCCACCAGCAGTGTACAGATGTCCCAGTTTTTCCACATCCTTGCCAATACTTGGCGTTTTCTGTTTTTTTTGAGTCCCCCCTACCCTTTTTGGATAAAATGGTATCTCACTCTGGCTTTAATTTGCATTTCTATAATGACTAGTGGTGTTGAGCATCTTTCCATGTGCTTATTGTCCATTTCTGTCTCCTCTTTGGAGAAATGGCTATTTAAGTCTTTTGCCATTTTTTTTTTTCGCGGTTTTTGGTCGGGACTAGGTTTGAACCTACCACCTCCGGCATATGGGGCTGGTGCCCTACTCCTTTGAGCCACAGGTGCTGCCCAAGACTTTTGCCATTTTTAAATTGAGTTGTCTGGGTTTCTTTTCTTTCTTTCTTTTTTTTTGTCACCCTCAGTAGAATGCTGTGGCGTTGCAGCTCACAGCAACCTCAAACTTTTGGGATTAAGTGCTTCTCTTGTCTCAGCCACCCAAGTAGCTGGGACTACAGGTGCCCGCCACAACGCCTGGCTGTTTTTTTGTTGCATTTGTCATTGCTGTTTAGTTGATCCAGGCCAGGTTCAAACCCGCCAGCCTCAGTGCATATGGCTGGCGCCGTAACCACTATGCTACAGGCACCAAGCCTGGGTTTCCTTTTTGGTTGTTGTTATAAGTATATTCATGGTATCAATCCCTTATCAGATATACATTTGTAGATATTTTGCTTCATTCCATGGGTTGACTTTTCATCTGTTGATGGTATACTTTGATGCACAGAAGTTTTAAATTTTGATAAAGTCCAACATGTCTATTTATTCTTTTCATGACTGTGCTTTTGGTATCATATCCAATAAATCATTGTCAAAGCCAATGTCGTCGAGCATGTTCTCTTCCAAGTTTCAGTTTTGTCTCTGTGTCGGTTTGTGTCTGTCTCTGTTGTGTTTGTATATGTATCTGTAAACCACTGAAGCTTATATATGTATCAGCTCTTATTTTTTGCCTTATTTTTTCTCTTTTTTGTTGAATTATTTGAAAGTATTAAAGACATAATGACCCTGCACATCCCTCCTAGAAATAATGGCATTTTTCTAAATAACCATCACCACCACTGTCTTTAGAATTGGGTGCGTAGGGCCCTGTTTTGTGCCGTCTACTGTGGAGTGCCCTTCTTGAATTTTCCAAGTCTCTTCCCTGCCCAAATGTGTAAAAGGTAGGACACCTAGAGCTCCTCTTAAGCATCTCATACTCAGAATTATACTAAATTTTCTAATTACATTGGAAATTGAAGCTTAACTTTTATTTTGCCGACTTCATTTTTTACCACCATATATGATATTTTTCTTCCACATTATTTTCTTCTTATTTTAATATGTTCTTTTGCGTGTGTATTTTTAGTGTTACAGTTATTAATTACCTTTCTTCTCTTTATCTAGCACCGAGTTGAAACTCTTGGAGGAGGCAACCATTTCAGTCTGCAGGTCTTTAGGTAAGGGGGGGAAATTGGTGGGTGTTCTGTGTATAGGGACTTTTTTTTCAAGTTTTCTGTTATAAATTATAATAGTATAACATGAACTGAATTCATGAAGTGATTATTCTTCTTTGATGATGATAACAATAGTAAAAATAACTTTCTATTTATGACACTTACTGGTGCTACTAGAAGTTATCATTCAGTCAGTGTTAATAACATGGCTATATTTATAGTCGTGGTTTCAGCTTCTTTTAGTGTATTTTTAAAAAAGCAAACTGTTAAGGTAGTTTTGTGGTTGTAGGGACAGTTCTTATAGCTAATGCAAGACCATATGACCTGTGGTTTGCCAACTGCCCTGGCTATATAATACTGTTATTGGCTGTGTTGACCAGAATAGTTATTACTCATTAAAATACATTTGATAATATATGAGGCCTGATAATTAAGTTTGCAAATTTGTCCTGGAAAGTGGCACATGCCTCATTGCTGACTATCAGTGCTCCCCTTGGGAAGCTATGTACTGAGGCCAGTACCTAGTCCACCCTTCAAAGCAATTTCAGAACTCTTTTTTTAGCTGAGACAATGTTAAGTTTCTTCATTGTGAAGTTGTCCCGTGATACATCATTGCCTTCAATTTTGGAGATATAGGGGGTGGTGCCTGTGGCTCAGTGAGTAGAGCCCTGGCCCCATATACTGAGGGTGGGGGGTTCAAATCCGGCCCCCGGCCGAACTGCAAAACAAACAAAAAAAAAAGCCGGGCATTGTGGTGGGCGCCTGTAGTCCCAGCTACTTGGGAGGCTGAGGCAAGAATTGCCTAAGCCCAAGAGTTGGAGGCTGCTATGAGCTGTGATACCACGGTACCCACGGTACTCGACATAGTGAGAATCTGTCTCTTAAAAAAAAAAAAAAAAATTGGGAGCCACGTGGTGGGTACCCGGCACCGCGCCACTGCTGTGTCCTCAGTCTCCGTCTTCTGTCTTCACCTGGAGGTGGGTCGCGCGAGGTTAGCTCCCTACCCGCGGTGTGCCCTGAGATGAGTCCCGCCCCCACCCGCAGTAGGTCCCCAGGTAAACTGTAGCAATGGCTGCTGTTTATTCTGGCATTTCCTTTAAGCTTAAGAGCAAGACAACTTCCTGGGAAGATAAACTGAAACTAGCTCACTTTGCATGGATTTCCCACCAGTGCTTTCTTCCAAATAAAGAACAAGGATTGCTTGATTGGGCAAGATAGTCATTGGTCGCATTTTATAGGAAAAAACTTGAACTGAAGGAAGATATTGTTGATAAGGCTTTGGATCTATATAGATAGCATTTTACATAGCAGGAAATTGCAGAATCTCCTCAAGAATGGAAAGACAGTTAACCTTCAGATTTCCCTTGTCAAGATCCAGCAATTCTTGCTCAGGTAATGCAGAATATTGAGCCTCATTTGAAATCCTTGTTCACCCAAATATTAGAGGCAGCAACGACAGAGGACTTTAGGCTGGTGATGTGGCATATTCTCCAAGGACTAGACATCAGTAATATGTGGAAAGCGGATCTGCAGGCCGTTTTGTCAGCTGTTACATTGCTCAAGCTGCTATTGACCTGCCCACTCAGTGGACAGAAAGCAAGTCTGTTGTAGCTTGCATGTCCCCAGATAGTCACGGCTCTAATGCTGCAAAACCGAGAGGCTTGTCAGGAGCAGCCTGTGCCCCTCACTGTGGTCGAGTCTATCCTGGATGTCCTGGCTGCACTGCTGCGGCAGGGGGAGGAGGCCATTGGCAACCCACACCATGTCAGCTTGGCTTTCAGCATCTTGCTCACAGTCCCTCTGCAGCACGTGAAGCCCGCGGAGTGTGGAAGCATCTTCCTAAGGATGCACAGCCTGCTCTTCTCCATCCTGCAGTGCCGCCCCAAGGTGATGCTGAAAGCCATCCCTTCTTTCTTGAACTGTTTTAAGAGATTGGTGTTTTCAGTTATGCACGAAGGACGACAGAAGGACAAAGGACGCACAGATGACCTGCCTGTAGTCCTAGAGTGCGCACGCCTGGTGGAAAGGATGTACAGTCACATCGCTGCACGCGCCGAAGACTTCTCTGTATTCTCCCCATTTACGGTGGTCCACTATGTGTCGGAGGTGCAGAAGGTGACCTTGTATCCAGCTGTGAAAAGCCTGCTGCAGGAGGGCATCTACCTTCTCCTGGACCTCTGCATTGAGCCGGACGTCCAGTTCCTACGGGCCTCACTCCAGCCAGGAGCAAGAGATGTGTTTAAGGAGCTGTACAATGATTATCTCAAGTACCACAAGTCTAAACATGAAGGAGAGAAAAGATACACCGTCTAAGGCCATCAGTGACGTTTCACAGGGGTGTTGCAGAACATGGGCTAAACAAGTTGGAGAATGAGACTTCAGATAATGTGATTTGCAGTGTGATCCATATTGTAAAATCCTTTGGGGTTTATGTATTATATGTGCGTGTGTATATATATATATGTGTGTGTGTGTGTGTGTGTGTGTGTGTGTGTATATATATATATTTTTTTTTTTTTTTTTTTGAGACAAGGCCTCACGCTATCACCCTGGATAGAGTGCTGTGACATCACAGCTCACAGCAACCTCCAATTCCTGGGCTCAAGCGAGTCTCCTGCCTCCGCCTCCCAAGTAGCTGGGACTACAGGCGCCCGCCACAACGCCCAGCCATTTTTTGGTTGAGGCCGTCATTGTTGTTTGGTGGGTCCAGGCTGGATTCGAACCCACCAGCTCAAGTGTACGTGGCTGGCGCCTTAGCCCGTTGAGCCACAGACACCAAGCCTGTAACAAAGTATTGTATAGAAAAGTTATTGCATCAATTACTTCACAATTTATTGTACATGTGTAATACAAATACAGATGAGTTATGAATGACAATTGTTAACATCAGTAGCCATAAAATGGAAATTCAACTCCGTATATTTAAAAAAAAAAAACACTTTCTACATGTTAAAAAGTTTGCATTTTATGAATAACAATCCATATGAAAAATAGAAATAATTTTGGGATGATGGTAGATCAGAGTTTGCTCATTTAAGTGTAGTACTGTAAAATGAGGTATATAGTGAAATAAATCTAAGGCCCTATCTGGAACAATATTTTGTATTTTTGGTTTCACTTAAAATCAAGCTTAACACATTTTAATAATCCATGTATTGGCAAACTGGAGTTCAGTCGGTAACATTGATGTACATTGTCCAGAAAGGGTGGCTTCTTCATAAGTCAATCTTTATTCCTACCTTACACTAAGGGCAATGACAGAAACAGTTTAACTGCAAATGTATCTGTATGATTGAAAAATAAAACGAAGGCAAATATAAACACAACATGTAGGACAACAGTTACTATAGAGAAGAGGCAAGAATTTAGGATGGAGGAACAGACAGAGGCAAATGTATGCTATTGATAACGTGCTGGCTCTAGCTTGGGTGGCAAGTTCATTGGCAAATAAACAAGAAGTCCAGGAACCAACCCATTTCTAAGCACCTGAAGGCTAATCATAAATACACAAATAAACTATATATGGGTATGTGCATACATGTATAAAGATAGAGAAAAACAGAGGGAGACTACAGTTTCCCAACTGAGAGGCAGCGTGACTCACACAGTGCTTCTCAACCTCTCCTACCAAAGTATTTTTAGTATCACATGAGAGAGAACTACTGAAACCCCAGAGCATAGCCCGACGTTCCGAGAGAAAGCTTAAGAATCTCAAGCTTTCCATTAAAAATTCAGGTGGCAAATGTTCATGCAGAATTTACATACTAGCTCAAAAGTAGGAAGTAAAACCCAAATTTTCAACTGATGGAATAAGCAAGCTTAATTCCATACATACAATGGAAAGTTATTCAGCCATAAAAAGGACTGACGTCTTGATATATGCTTCAACATGGGTGAACCTCGAAAACACTACACTAAAAGATGCCAGACCCACCGGCTCGGTGCCCGTAGTACAGTGGTTACAGCACCGGCCACATTGCACGGACGCTGGCAGGTTCAAATCCAGCCCAGGCCAACTAAACAACAATGACAACTGCAACAAAAAACAGCTGGGCATTGTGGCAGGCGTCTGTAGTCCCAGCTACTCGGGAGGCTGAGGCAGGAGAATCACTTGAGTGACTCCCAAGAGTTTGAGGTTTCTGTGAGCTGTGATGCCATGGCACTCTACCAAGGGCAACATAGTGAGACTGTCTCAAAAAAAAAAAATGCCAGACACAAGGGCCACATATTGTGTGATTCCATCTATGTAAAATGTCCACAAAAGGCCAACCCATACTTAGAAAAGAGATTAATGGTTACCTAGGGTAAGGGAGTTTGGGAGGAGAAGGGGAGAGAGTATAAATGAGTGCAGGCTCTCTTTTAAGGAGAACAAGATTGTTTTGTGCTTAGATTATGATAATGATTGCATGGATACCCTTTGCATATACATAAACATCAGAATATCTATGATACGTGTTAAATGAGTGAAATGTATGTTACGGAAATCACATCTCTAAAGTGATTACAAATTGAAAAATGCATTCATATGACTTTTCCATTCCGTTATATAACATATATTTGTTTTCTGTAGCATAAAAATAATGTTTTTTGACCCACCACATTCTTTTTTCCCTAGTAAAATTGTTCCTTCAGGATAATACATTATTTTATGGCTTTGCACGTGGTCTCAGAACATCTGCCCATAGGCTCAAGTGAGTTTATGATCCGGTTTGACCGAAATATTCTTGTTTCAGGCCTGCTGCCCCAGAATCATCAAAAATAGCACCTTTTTTCATTCTCCAAGGTGCTCTGATTTGTCTGTAAGTTGTATGATCACCTGCCCTGGTCACTAATTCCTTCGTCCCCTTCATCCTGGTACACACGTGATCTAGTTTGGGAAGGATGGCTTTGTGCAACCAGCAAATACTACCTTTGGTAAAGAATTTAATTCAAAAATGACAAATTAAGAATTTCACTTTTTGGGTGGCACCTGTGGCTCAGTGAATAGGGTGCCGGCCCCATGTACCAAAGGTGGTGGGTTCAAACTTGGCCCTAGCCAAACTGCAACAACAAAATAGCCCGGCATTGTGGTCCGCGCCTGTAGTCCCAGCTACTTGGGAGGCTGAGGGAAGAAAATCGGCTAAGCCCAAGAGCTGGAGGTTGCTGCTGGCACTCCACTGAGGGTGACAAAATAAAACTGTCTCAAAACAAAAAAATTTCACTTTTCAACTGATAATTGATTTGAATAATCTCACTCCTGAGGCCCTAAAAACATTAACATACTTTCATGCCATTACTATACTTATATTTGTTTACCTTCTTGCTTTCTAATTCTTAGAAATGTGATACCTTGATTAAACAGAAAGCTGGTGATTCAAAATATATTCTTCTTCAAGGTTAGAAATGTGAGCTAAATACAAAATCTCAAATGTACATTTATATGACATCTTGACAAAAGCGCAGTGAACCTTTTCTTCTTTTCTATAATATTCAGTAGTTTGCTAAGCAGGAAGGGAATTTCAAGGCTTATTTGTGGTACCATAGGTCTACTAATAACAACAACATCAGAAAAATGGCTGTCTAGTAATTGCATTACGGAGGGTTTTTACTAAACAACAAACAAACAAGTGTACAATAATGGCTATGTTACTATAAATTAATATACAAAACCCATAAAGCTAGAGTATCATTTATGTAACAATATAGTTATTGTATGTAACATTAGTTACTTTTATATTAGTTACTAAAATATGTGAGCTAAATGCAATATTTGGCATTATAACTACATTTCTATGAACTTCTCATCTTTGTAAATTTTTTTATTATTCTCATTTGAGAGTCTCTTTTTTAATTTAGTTTAATTAACTTTCTAATTTTATTCTAAGATGTGCTCCCTATTAAAAAGCTTTTTAATCCATTCATTTTTTTTCTAGGTTTCTAAAAATAATTTATCCTCCCTCGATATGTTATATTAAGTTTACATTTTAACGTTTTTTGCAAGTAATAATTGAATTAGTATTCAAATAAAAACAGGATACCAGAATTTAATCCTCAAACAAATTTAATTAGAAAATTTTGCAGTATTAATATACTATTTAAATTGCTTCCCATTCCTTTGCTCCCTAGAAAATTGTGGATAAATAGCAGAGCTTTTCCTGACAGTTGCAGAGTATGAAAATAAATGAAAATAAATTTTCATTATAAATGATAAACATAATTAAAAAGACTAAAAGGCATTAATCGTGACCGTGGGGAGAAGATGTGACTCTAGAAAACTTTTTTCCTCTACTCTTTCAACAGTTTCTATACAACTTCCCAAAAGTAATGGTAAAAAGAATCCAATGAAGTTGGACTTAGGAAGAGTGACTCAACATAGGAACCTAGTTCATTAATACTGGGTCCCCAAGCCCCAGGCGGTGACCAGTCCAGGTCTGTGCCTGTTAGGAACTCGGCCACACAAGAGGAGGTGAGCGGTGGGCAGGCCAGCAAAGCTTCATCTGTGTTTACAGCTGCTTCCCATTCTCGCATCGTGCCTGAGCTCCACTGTCAGATCAGCAGGGGCATGAGATTCTCATAGGAGTGTGACCCCTACTATAAACAGTGCGTGTGAGGGATCCAGGCTGTGTGCTCCTTATGAGAATCTCATCTCTCCCCTCACACCCATCTGTGGAAGATTGTCTTCCACACAACTGGTCCCTGGTGCCAAAAAGGTTGGGAACCCTTGGGATGGACCTGAATCTGATCTAACAATGGCTGGGAAGTTCTCAGACTATTTCTATTAAAATTTAAAAAGAGAATGTAAATGCCATTACTATAGATGCGTACTAAACAACTAAATTTAATGAAAAATCCAACTGGTAAGTATTTTCTCTCTGCCCCATCTGATTCACACGTTCAGTCTTTCATGGATTCATTCACAGCCTCCAGCCTGAGCACCGCCCATGTTCCTCCTCACAAGTGCAAAAAGCTCACATCTCAATAACACAGTTGACGTTTTCTTCTGCTGGTATATTCCAAAACGCTTATGGAGATAGAGTACTGTCCATGAAAAGGAAAGTCAGACAGACTCCAACATTGCATTTGTCTCCCTCAAAGCTCTAACTGACCTCAGGCGCCATCCAAAATGGTGTCCCTACAGATGTGTTCAGGCGGTGCCGGGTGCTGGTGAGCTGTGCAGACACACCTGTAAGAGAGAGACAAGATGTGCTTCTTGCATTAGTTATTCGTGTAAGGAGCTTCCAATTGCTATACATTTTCTTAAGCTAATAATAAAGTTTTGTTCCCTCAAAGCAGCCGGTGGACTTAACGTCCCATCAAAGGAATTGAAATCAGGATTTCTGCATAACCCAAACAAGAAGGGCACTTGCAATATCTATTTCTCAACTCCAAGTTCTATTTACCTGTAAAACCCCATTTCGAGTCTCAGTTCTCCCAGGCTGACTTTTAATCTGCTCCTAATCATACCAATTTCTACTTCTTTTGATCTTCTGCATTTTAAACTATTTGTCTGTATCACATTTGGGGAGGTCATGTAGTTGTTATTCAAATAGTGTATTTCCTTCCCTTCCTCTGCCTCACCCTGCCCCCTAACAAATTTTGGTGAAATTTGAGAATGTTCTATATGGTGTTATGCACATAGTAGGTGATTTGTGAATATGCATGAAATGATTGTCCGTCTGTTAA
This sequence comes from Perodicticus potto, assembly GCA_963574655.1. Classification (NCBI taxonomy): domain Eukaryota; kingdom Metazoa; phylum Chordata; class Mammalia; order Primates; family Lorisidae; genus Perodicticus; species Perodicticus potto. The sequence goes on along the minus strand of CAUYRH010091294.1, from coordinate 41,833 downwards.
CCCTGAACAAATCACACCTGCTCTGCTTGGAAGTTTCAGATGAACTACGTTTGTTTAAACCAACACCATTAATAGGGCCAGTCCTTTTAATAGAGATTACAGACTGAAGGGCTATGATAAAGAGGTGTAACTAAATATTTCAATTGTGTCATTCCATTAATGTAATTTTAACAGTTGTGTCATCCCTGGTTAAACATAACTTTAACAGAGCCCCAAGAGATTGAGGACTAAGGTCTCTCTTCTTGGTTTTCACCCTACTGCTTTTCATGCCAGGGGCCTGGTTGCCTCTAACTGTGCAGTGCTCCTGCCTTTGACCAGCTGTGGACTTGATGGGCTATACCCATGGCCTTGCACTCCCTGACTTCCCTGCTTCGACAAGTACTTCCCAGGTGTCACATTAGTTTTAGGCTTTGGCTGCTTGATTATCATATAAGCCAAGTAGAGGAAAGGCGCCAGTTGAGATTTAAAATTTAAACCAACAGGAACTGTCCCTCAAGAAGAGTAGATGGTTGAATTGCTAGATAAAACTCTAAAACAATTGTCTACCAGATGCCCATAAAACTAAACAACATGAGGAAAACAATGTATGATTAAAATGGAGATACTAGTGATAGAAAATATAAAAAGAAACAAACAAAAAAGTTCTGGAAGTGAAAAGTGCATTAACTGAAATGAAAAATTCACTAACGGAGTCCAAAAACAGATTTGAGCAGGCAGAAGAAAGAATTGGTAAATCTGAAGATAGGACAATTGAAATTATAGAGTCTATAGTACAAAGAATCAGTAAATCTGAAGATAGGACAATTGAAATTATAGAGTCTGTAGTTCACTTGAGGAAAAGTGAACTCCGAGGGACCATCAAGTGAACAGACATATGCGTTATGGGAATATCAGAAAGACCGAGAGAAAAAAAGGGGCAGAGAGGTTATTTATTTTTTTCTTTTTTCTCAGAGAGATTATTTAAAGAAATAATGACCCAAATCTCCCCAAATTTGATAAAAGACATGAACATAAATATCTCATAAGCTCAATGAACTCCAAGAAAGATTTTTACTTTTTTTGAGGCAGAGTCTTACTCTGTCACCCTGGGTGACAAAAATATACTCTAGCTGAGTAAAATACTAATATTTTGTATAGGTAAGAAAATTCTAAAACTTTGTTAACTTTTAAAAATGGTTTTTCATCTGTTTTTCCCTTTCCTTTCTCTTTTCTTTCCCTTTTCTTTTCTCTCTTTTTTTTTTGAGACAGAATCTCACTCCATGGCCCAGAGTAGAGTTCCATGGAGTCATCTGAACTCACAGCAACATCAAACTGTTGGACTCAAATGATCCTATTGCCTCAGCATCCAAGTAGCTGAGACTACAGGTGCTCCTCATGACCTCCAGGTACATTTTCTAATTTTAGTAGAAATTGGGTCTCACTCTTCCTCATGCTGGTCTTGAACTCCTGAGCTCAAGGGATCCACCCACCTCGACCTTCCAGAAAGGTAGGATTATAGGCGTCAGCTACCATGCCAGGCCTCCTCTACTTTTTTCCATATATTATTTCACTCTATAAAGGACTAACTCTCAAAATTTCAAAATTTATAACATACAACTAATACGTATATACATATATTTGAATTTCCATGCTAAGTCTTGAAGTATACTCCATTATTGAAAGTTATGTTTATTTTGACATTTTGACCTTTAAACTTTTAAAGAAAAGTTGGCAAGAAAAGCACTTTTACTTCCTGAACATGTGAGAGTAAGCAGTCTATCTGATGCTTATTTATACCTGAATATTTCAGTGTGTAATTGCTACAAATAAGGACATTCTCCCTGCACAATGATCAAAATCAGGAGGCTCAACATGGATACATTTCTAGTGTCTAATCCACAGAGCCCAATCACATTTTATCAATAGTCCCAAATATGTCCATTACAATGAAATAATCCAGTCCAGGATTATGTGTTGCTGTTAGTTGTCAAGTCTCATTAATTCCCTCCATCTGAAGGAATTGCTCCATCTTTCCTTGAATTTCATGACGTTGACATTTTTTAAGATTTCAGACCATTTGTTTTATAGAATGTTCCTGAATTTGCACTTGTTGGCTATTCCTCGTGATTTTATTGTTGGCAGAAGCATCGTGGAAGTGGTTCTGAGGTCTTTTCCTTGCATCCTATCAGGGCTTGTGTGATTTTCCATTACTAGTTATGTTCATTTTGATCCCTTGACTGATGGTTGTATCCGCCAGCCTTCACCCCTGGAAAGTTTCCCTTTGTCTTTTGTAATTAATTAGTATTTTGTGGAGAAGTGTTGTGAAACTATGAAATGATCCTATTTCTAATCAAAACTTAACATACTACGTGCTAAAGCTAGTAGATTAAACATTCACTGAAGTTTCCGGATGAATTAATTATTACAATGATGGCTGTCAAATGATGATTTTTAAAATTTCATTGTTCCTTCTACCGTCATTAGTTGGCATTCCTCTGTAAGGGAAAAGCTTTAGCTTGACTCCATTCATTCATTTATGTGTGTATGTAAGCCATTCTGGATTAACAGATTTTAATTTTATTCAAGAGATAACTATCGTTATTATCAATATTGTTATTTTGGTGCTCAAACTGTCCCATATCTGGCCAGTGAGAATTGCTTCAAGTTCGCTTCTCTGTCCCTTTGACATGTCTCCATAATCCTTGAGTATTTCCTTACTTTCGTGAACAATAAGGTTATCATGTCCAGCCCTGAAATCTGCCTTTCTCCAATAATTGTTTCTTCTTTTTAGTTGAAAATTATACTTAGAAACCAAAAGCTGGGTACTTTCTTAGGCCATCAATGCACCAAAGTCATCTTAGTGGAAATAGCTAGGTAATATGTACTCATATACACACACACATATTCTACGTACACATGACATTATATTTATTTTTACGTCTGTTTATATATTAAGACCATGAATTCATATTTATTTTCAATTGCAATCCAACACCATTTTCCCTTTTCTCATACTTGTAATTCTTCATTGTAACTATAAGAAACCTGGTTGCCATTGTCCTGAGTATATTTCCTGATGGTATGGAGCCCTCTTTAGTTAATCAATCCCATGTCCACCCCCTCCCTGTGCAGATGCCCTTCTCACCTTGCCATGGCCCTGACAACCCACTGGGTCACCACCATCACCATTTACAGATGCCCTCCTCATCAACATTGAAGACTCAACACCCATTGCAGTGCCAGCCTGGGTTCCTTCCTCACCTCTCTCAGGCTTCCTGTACACCCTTATTTATCCATTCCACCTAATAATGGCTTTTGCTTTGAATTACTCAGGAAGAAAGGCAGCATTGGAGGGGACATCACAGTTTTTAAGTTCAGGTGTACTGCTTCCCTCAATGTTAAAAAGTAGGTTATTAATAAATAAATCACAACTTCTCTTTGAACTACATTATGCATTGGGGATTTGGTCTAAAACTGGGCATGTGGGTAACAAGAGATTTAAAGCCATAAAACATTCTGTCATAAGAATGATGTCCAAATAAATCACAAAATGTACATTCTGTGCTTTTGTATTGAAATGTTAACTATCCTGTTAGAAGTGAAGTTCCCCAGAGAAATTCGTTCCACCGAAATGAGAACTGAGGTCAGCTCTTTAAATTTAGTCCCTTTTTCATTTTCTGTTCTACATATGGATGGCTTTCTTCAGACACTAGTTGACTTGCCTGAAGGGGTTCATCTCTGGGGAGGTCATGTTATTTATTGATTGATCATGTACCACTAAGTATTAACGCATTTCATTTATTATGTTTACAAGCTCACTTGACTTTTTGCTCTCTGAGGTTATCTTCTGCAAAAATGTATCCCACTTAACAAAAAGAAAAAAGGTTTTCTTAAAGGCTGTAATTATAACTAGTATAGGCAAACTGAATGCTATTTTTAGTATAATTAGGTAGCTTGATATTTAAAGCAATACTGAACCTACTCTAGCAAAAGGCTATTGATTGGGAGGGTTTTGTTTTTGGGTTTTTTTGAAACACAAAGAGGCACCTGCGTGGGGAACTCAAATTTTCATTATTTAGCAACTATTTATTAAGCACCTACTATGTGCACAACAGCAAGGTACAGGCCAAGGAGGAATATCATCTCATGGTAATGGCAATAGCTCAGATTTTCTGGATTATAAAGCGTCATTAATCGTACTTAGAAGTTTACCTACAGTAAACTAAGTATTAATCATACTAAGATGTAGGAGGCTGAGCGCCAGGCTTGTAGGAGCGGTCACCAGTTCTTGAGGGAGGCTCTTGGAGTGGGACAATCTCCCAGCCGGCCTGGAGATGTTTTGCAGCACAGAGACAAGCCCTCAAGCAACTGCAGGCATTGCTCGTTAGCAAGCAGTTGTTGAACCTTGAACATCTGTGGTGCATGATGGTGGGAATCGATCCGTGGGGAGAGAGCACAAAGCGATCATTAAGCACGTAGCTCCTATATTTGGGCCCCCACACCTGTTGCATACTATTTCAATAAAGGGCCACGACAGAGGTGACTCGGGGCTCCCCTGCACCTATGGGAAGGCCACCTCCTGCAAGCATTGTACTTCCCATCTGTGTCCCGGCTGTTTTATTGCGCGCGGGGTCAGGGTGGCATAGCAGCACTTGACATTAAGAAGTTTAGCATCCCATTATTCTCCACAGCAACTAACTTTAGGAGGGAGAGGACAGTTTTCACCATTGCAGGATGAACAGACTGATGCCGCAGACATTTTAAGTGACTTTCTCATAGTCACACAATTATACGGAAAATCCACCCTCTTTTCCATTCATTGGAGAGTATTTATCAAGCACTTTCAAAATGCCACTACCATACTGGGTTCTAGGGACCAAAACAGCTAAGCAGAGACCCTGTCATCATGAAGCTTACAGTTTAGCAGAGAAGAGAGAAGAAGGGAAGAACAGACAAATGAAACATCGGATTATGATAAAGTCTGACAACTGGTTGGCTCAATGCACTCTAGATATTGGGAGGGTAAGCAGAAATTAACCGGGTGCTGGGATGAGGGGAGGTTTCTATACGGGGAAAGCACCAAGTTTGTAAAATGGTCACAGAATTCAGTATCTGCCCTTAGACACACTGAGAAATTGTAATGTCTTCATTTTGCCTATAACTGTTACGGCCTCTGCCCAGGGTCCTAACTGGGAGGGAGGTAGAGCTCGGCCTGATCCAATACATTTGTTAAGTCCTCTTAGATAAAGTTCAGTCTTTCTTGGATAAGTGTTTGCTCCATGTCTCAGCCGGCATCCTCCCTCCTCTTTCTTTTAAGACCTTGTGGCCTTTGTCTGCCTAACTGCTAGGAGCCCTGCTTGGCCACCCCTGCAACCCCCTCCCCCCGCCAGCATCTGACTCCAGTGAGCTATGATCCCTTCTCTCGCAGACAGTTCCTCCTGACAGATTAAGGCTCAGATTGGCTCCAGCTGGGGCTGAGAACACTCTGTGGTCTGGCTGTGACTCCTGCTCAGGCCTGGCCCCAGTGAGCTGCTCTGTGCCTCGCTACACCCCTCTTCCCCTAAACAATCCCTTCTAGAAACTCTCCAGCCAGATCCTCAGTTACTTTTGGTTTCTGGAAACTAAGGACAGGGTTTGGGGATGCTGACCTGAGTCCTTCCTCTACCTGACCACTCTGCACCTCTGGGGTAGCAATGATGTGGCTCACGCCGAGCTGGATGACAGCAGACTCTGGGCGGACTCCTCCAGAACCTCCAATGAGGCTGGGAGGAGGCGCAAGGGTAACAGCTCCCTCCTGCCCTGATTATCACCTCCACTTTTCAAAAGCTCATCTCACTCTCTAGTCTCACTTTCTGAATCATCTTTGCACAATGACCCTAGAATTGGAAAGGGTTTCCCTCTTTTTTATACTATCCTCTCTTACATGAAAACCCTATCGTGCACCCCTGGAAACTCTCTCTTCAAAGGCCAAAGAGAAAACACAGCAATTTAGACAGACTTTCCTTAGGAGGTAGCCTGGGCTTTGCTACAGTGCCCATATTTTAATGTAAAAAGCTGAATATTACCTCAGTTATCTTGCATACCTTCCAGAATTAATCTTAATTTCCCCCCAGACAGAGGCACGGCTCAGGCACGCTGGGGCAAAGATGATGTTCTCCAACAGGCAAAAGAGAAAAGCACATTGATAAATTTCAGCGTACTTTCCTTGTTACAAGAGCCCTGACCGAGAAAACACAAGGCACCCTTAAGGTACTAGAAGATACTTACCTGGTTAACAAGTAACAGGAAGAGAGAGAACCCAATGAGAGCCCGGGGATATAAAGAAGGTGTGAATCATTAAGTGCTGGTGCTGTGCTGGCACAGACCATCAGAGCATCAGAGCATTGTAAGGAAAAGCTATTGAATGGCTCAGCACCTGTAGCTCAGTGGCTGGGGCACTGGCCACATATACCAGGACTGGCTGTTTGAACCCAGCCCAGGCCTGCCGAACGACAATAACAACTACAACCAAGAAACAGCCAGGCATTGTGGCGGGCGCCGGTAGTCCCAGCTACTCGGAAGGCTGAGGCAAGAGAATCACTTAAGCCCAAGAATTTGAGGTTGCTGTGAGCTGTGATGCGACAGCACTCCACGGAGGGCGATAAAGTGAAACTCTGTCTCAAAAAAAGAAAAGCAAAAAAAAAAAAAGCTATTGAATGGAATTTTGAACAAGGGAGTAGCAGGATAAGACTTTTTTTTTTTAGTGTTACTGGAAGAATTTATTAAAATAAATATCAACTCGTCCCTACAGATTGAATCAGGCTACTTTTGCCAGCATCTTTTTTAGACACGTTATGTTAGAAACTTATTTAAGCTATAACTCTATATTTTTTATTTCAAATTAATATGATGGTACAAATTTTTGTTTTTTGTTTTTTTTTGGCAGAGGCTGGGTTTGAACCCGCCACCTCTGGCATATGGGGCTGGCACTCACTCCTTTGAGCCACAGGTGCCACCCAAGGGTACTAGTTTTTGGATTACACATTGTTCTCACTTCCAAGTAAAGTTCCAGTTGTAAAAGAGCCCCTCACCGAGGGGGTATGCTATCTGTCTCGTGCTCTTTTCTTTTCTTTTTTTGACCTGTGTTCCTGTAGTTACACTTTACTGAACTGCCTGCATCTGACCTCTTTCCCCTCCTTGGCAGTTCGTTCTCCACACTGCAGCCGGAGGGACCCTTTCAAAAGTGCAGTGTGGAGAATGAATGGCCACGACAGGGGAAGAGATGAGATGCACAGGGTCGGGTGAAGTGTAACTGTAGGAACAGCAAGAGATGAAGGCTAGGAGTGGGGTGGAGACATACAGGGGGAGTGTGGGGACATCAGACTGAACCACACACAACTGGTGTGGCTAGTGGTATACGTGGGAGGCGAAGAAAAGGGAAAACTCGAGCATGAGCCTAAGATTTCTGTCCTGAGCGATGCGGAGAGGCAGGCAACTTTTTCTAAGACGAGAAACCCTTGATATATAGCAGATTCCTGGGTCACGTGGTGGAGTTCTGTTTTGGAAACCATCTAAGATCTTCAGCATCATCCAATAATAAACTCATAGCATACTTTATGAGGTGAAAAATTCAAATAAAATGTATTCTACATCCCTTTACTACTAGCTGTAACTTTGTCAGAAAATTTGATGTAAGCATAAAATGAGGACATTGATTTTCAGTTTGATGCTGCTGTTTTATGGGTCCTTCTGCTATGAAGAAGTTTTGCTATACACACACACCCTCACCACCCTCAGGTCTGTATTCATGCAAAAACCTACTAATTGTTTTAGGCAAATTGAATCCATGTCCTCTTATCGTGAAGGATAAAAGATACACACCTATGACATGCAAATAATAACCTTTTTTTTGCATCAGACACTGGGAATGCATTTGATATGCAACTTGCCCTCTGTTCTAATTACTGCTGAAAGGAAAGCCTACGTATCAAATAATCTAAAACCCTTGCTTTCATTTTGTTAGCTATCCCACTTTTGACCATCTTTTAAAGCTATTGTATGAAAAATCACCTTATTTATTATCTAAGTGTATGTTTTTAATCTGGTTTATTTTGAAAGACATGTCAGTAATTTACATTTCTCAAAGAATTTATCAAATTTTTCTTCCATGATTGGAAAAAAAATGTTTACTTGCAGTTGTTTTTATCAAATTTCAATGTAGGCTGTGTTTATGGTATTTGTTTTTTTTAAAGCAAGGGAATTATGAGACCTCAAGTTAAATATCAAATTCCCCATTTGGGTCTTTCTTAGAGGAGAGTCAAGTTATTTCCTGGGGAAAATAATAGTCCTGAGTTTTTTATGTCAAACGGAAGTCTTTGATTAGTACACTAACCCAGCCACATTGTTTAAGCACATGGCTCTGAATTCGACGAGCAACACAATCTAGCTGCTCCCCAGTTATTAATCAGAAATTCACGGCAAAACTCACTGCTTCTCAGTATGTTTCAAAAGCTCTGCGAGAAAAACAATGTGGGCGCAGGTGCCTACTGGAAGGATACCTTATACATCAGTTCTGTTTAGAGGCTCTGAAATTCATTTCCAGGCTAAGCCAAAACACTAGAGAGCTATAGTCTCGGATATCAAAACATTTCTAAAATTAATCAATTCATTTCCTTGAGCTTCAGTTTCCAAAATGCAAAATGAAGGAAGGTTCATTCATTCAAATAACACTAAAAGAAACTGCTATAGCTAAAGCATTCGTTTTATAAAATGTAATAGAATACAACCCAGTCCCACTTCGCAAAGACCTGTTTGTCCATCCATATTTTTAAGTTTTTTTAATCTATCTAGAAAGTAGATAATTATAATTCTATGTGATAAGTGCAAAAAATGGAGAAATACACAGTTTACAGAAGCATGAGGAGGGATGCCTTATCCCGGGAACATGCAAAAGGGATAATTGAGGGATACTAAAAACTGTCACCCAAATACACTAATCTTACAGGACTTGTAGGGAACAAACAAGAGAAGGTCCAGCAGAGTGTTAGCAGATAGGAAACTAACTCCCCAGACAAACCTATGTCAGTTATGGTGGCTATAACACAGATACTCCAAATTGGCTTAGTAAATATGGAAATTAATCACGTCATAGAACAAAAGGTTCAGAGTCAGGCTCCAAAGCCGATTGACTTGGTGGCTAAACTTTTCCTTTCTCAGAGTTTGCCGGGGTCCTGCCCAGCAGGCAGGGTCTGTTAAGACCTGTGGAACTGGCAGTGACCTACCGAAGAAATATAAAGTTAGAAACAATGAGAAGAAAAGCGAGAAGACACACATAATAGAAGTTGCAAAGGTGGGAACTCAGGGGACCACTGCCCGCGTGTGGGGTTCCGATGGTGGCCCTGAGTGTCAGTTCCACTCAGCTTTTATTACAGGCTATTTACTCATTAGCCCGGAGGGTAAGCTGAGGAAGGGAACTAAGATGCCAGTAGTTTCTCTCAGGGAGCAGATCAGCTCCTATTGTCTCTAGAATCATTAACTTATGGGTCTGAGTACTCTTGAGAAATCTGGAACCTAAGCTTTGTGCAGGGGCAGCTTCCTGTGGGTCTGAGTACTCTGGAGAAATCTGGAACCTCAGCTTTGTGCGGGGGCAGCTTCCTGTCTGAGGTCTCATACACAGATTCTTAGCGAGGGGTTAAATTCTGCTTGTTCTCTGTGGAGTGAAATGCCACTGGCATCCATGTCCTCTGAAGAATGGGAGGGAAAGAGGAATTTTCCTCTCATCACCACCACAGAGGGTCTTCCTCTGTGATAAGGGATATAAACCCTCCTATCTACATTTCAGGGCTCAAACTGTTCCCTGGATCTCTGCCCCAGCCAAATACAAATCTCCACAATGGGTTTGCTTTCACTGTTTACTGGGCAGGAAACAGCCTAGTTGACGTATCCTTAGATACATTTAGATGCTGCCTTGCCGCAGCATCTTCTGCAGCCATTAGTCCTTCAGAGTGTTCACAGACCCAGCAGGGGTGGTAGTAAGCTGTATCCCCAATAGGCCAGAGTTCTAGAAAAAGCAGGAAACTTGCTCAGATAAGAAATTTAGCAGCAGCTGGTTTAAAGGTAAACTAGCTGACTTTTCTTTTCTGGGGGTGTTTTCCCTCGCCAAGAATGGAGTCTTCAGTCCCCATTCTGCCCGCAAGAGTTGGCTTTCCACTTTTCAGGACAGAACACCTTCGTTACAAGGTAATTACAGCAATTTCAGGGCCCACACTAAGACACACAGCATCCTGAGCCAGGAAGTGACCTTCTTTTCCTGTGCCTCCTTCGTAGGGGAGAGGAAATATTCCCAGATGACCTGGAAGACTTCCCCTCACATCTCAAAATTCTGGACTTGGGCAAATGCCCGTTTGTAAAATAATCACTAGACGTGCCATGGGTTTGCCATCACAGGCTCAGAGTGACCATCTGAGATGCGATCTGTTTTGAAGGATCAATTTAAGTACACATATTGCTACATTAGGATTATATGGGCACAAACCAGCTGACCCGAAAGAAGACATTCTTCTGGGGATTTCTCATTTCCCAAATTATCTCTGCATCTCTTACCTCAATGAGATCCTACTGATTTTTCTCTGCTTGCAATGCTTAGAAAGAAAGTCTGTCTGTGACAAACGATGTCATGTTAATTCATTATGCAATTCGATCTCATGCATTATAAACAAAACGTACCAAAATCTACCAGTTTAACTCCGCCTTCTGTGGTCAACAAAATATTATTTCCTTTTATATCTCGGTGGATCGTTTTGTTCTTATGCAAATGCTGAAGTCCCTAGAAGGTAGAAAATACATAAGGACTCTTAGCAAAAGAATCAAGCAAAAAAACATTTTTTCAGATGATATATTTGTGCAAAATCAACAGGAAACACATATTAAAATTAACATTCAAAAACTCTTAAATGATTTACATTGAGTTAGTCAAATAAAAGTGTATCATTTTCAATTTTGATTATATAAAAATTCACAAAACCAGAGCATGCCCCTTAGCTTTTACCAAATATTTTATTAAAAATGGCAAATAAAACCTGAATGTTGTAACTTCACCACTATCACAGTCTCAGAAATACACTTGGGAGTTTTATCATAAGGACATTTGCACTAGACTGTTTATTGCAGCTCAATTTACAATCACTAAAATGTGGAAATAACCTAAATGCCCACCAACCCAGGAATGGATTAACATTCCCTTTATGTACACCATGGAATACTATTCAGCCATAAATAGATGGAGACTTTATATCTTTTATATTAACCTGGACGGAGTTGAAACACATTCTTCTTAGTAAAGTATCCTAAGAATGGAGAATAGAGAATCCAAAGTACTCAATATTAATAGGAAGCCAGTGAGCAATCTAATACACATTCACATAAGACAAAAACTCAAATCAGTTCAAGGTGGGGGGCGAGGGGACGAGGGAGCAGGGAGAGGGAAGAGGGAGGGGGATGGGTGTGCACCCACTGAATGGGCACAATGTTAAGGTCTATGGCACACCTCTTGGGGGCAGGACACAATTATAAGACAGACTCTACCTAAAAATGCAAACATTGTAAACTAATTCTTTGTACCCCCACATTAACCTGAACCAATAACAAAAATAAAAGGAAATAAAAGGGATACACTTGGGAAGTCAGAATTCAGGATTTTGTTGATACAAAGAGAGTAGGTTTCTAATTAAAAAAGGAATTAGCTTTGCTAAACATTCCCGATTTGGCATATACCCTTGCATCAATAAATACTAATGCAGTGATATTTTTCTAAAAATAGGATCGACATTTTTTTAAACTAGAACTGCCTCATAATTAATGCATAAACAATTCACATTGCCTCACCATTAGTGCCTCGTGCAAAATATAGGCAATTACTGGCTCACTCATCCTTTCGCCCCTCTTCAGAAAGCCTTTCACAAGATCTGTCACTGAGCCTCCATTGCACAGCTGAAAAAAAGAACATTTCAAGATGAATACTAAGGTGAGATTGACATTTTAACTTCTTGCTATAAAGGTTCGTCAAAAAATATTTTACAAAAATGTTCTCATTTTCTGTTTCAAATGCTTACTCCCATTACCTTTATGATTTCCTAAAAGAAACGAACATATAAACTTTTGCATATGATTAAGTGCTGGAACACAGTTTTTATATGAATTAATTTTTAGGAATTAAAATTCATTCCAATTTTATATGAATTTAATTTTGAGGAACACCAGGCTTGAGTCTTAAAATCAAGTATAAGAATTATGATTCTACCGATTATTTGCAAATCTTAGGAGCTGAGGCATAAAAGCATTATTGATTTCTGATAGTTTAATTCAGTGATTTTCAACTGGTATGCTGTGGCTCACTGGTGTGAAGAGAGGGGATCTTAGGTGTACCTCGACAATCTTTAAACGTCATTAATTAAATTATTTTCAAAAGATGTTCAAAGCACAAGTATTTTCTTCCTTTTAACTTTTTTGTTCATAATTTAAGTGTGCCATGGAAATTTAACTATAGGTTCAAGTGTGCCAGGAGACAGAAAAGGCTGAAAAACTAGTTTAATTAACAGTGCCATAGATTTCCCATTCTTGATATATAGCTATATAATATTTTATATGTGCACTAATTTAAAATTATGCTTCCTTTCTGGAAAAATTTCAGCATGCATGGAGGTAAGGATTACAAATAATATTTTAGAAAGCTATTTAAGACATATTTTCTATGATCTTCAGTATCTTCCTCTCCCCCCACCCCAAAGGCAGGGAGAAGCTAATTAGAAAAACAAGAGGAAAGTACATTTCCATATTTGGGTTCTCCAAAGTTAGGCAGCATTAAATGTTAAAGAAAACTTTCCACTGGGGCGGTGGCTCACACTTGGAATCCTAGCACTCTGGGAGGCTGAGGCAGGTGTATTACTTTAGCTCAAGAGTTCAAGACCAGCCTGAGCAAGAATGAGACCTTGCCTCTACTAAAAATAGAAAAACTAGCCGGGCTTTGTGGTGGGTCACTGTAGTCCCAGATACTTGGGAGGCTGAGGCAAGAGGATCACTTGAGCCCAAGAGTTTGAGGTTGCTGTGAGATATGACGCCATGACACTCTGCCAAAGGTGACAAAGTGAGACTCTGTCTCAAAAAAAATAATGGAAAAGAAAACTTTCAAAGGAGCTGCTTGTTTGCAGAACAGGGAAAAACTACTATTAGATAGCAGTGAATACAGGAGGGAAGATAATGGGCCAATGGCCCTTGACCAAGAGAAGGTTTCATCAACAAAGCTGTCTAATTCCTTGTTTAGAATTAGTAAAATTTCAAAATTTATTTTTGCTCAATTAGCATAAAATGCCTTTCCAATATGAAGAAAAGGAACAAAATAGCACCTTGCTGCCCAGGAGGGAACTTTCCAACTTTCCTTCCCAACCTGTTATGGCCAGTAGCAATAGCAGTGTGGGCACCTGGTGGTCCAGACAAGAGACATGAACTCTTCTCTCCACACTTGGTGAGGCAGAGTGTGTCCAGAACCTCTAGACTGAGCATCCCAATGCAGATATCTATCAATCTGTCTCCTATCAATATAAGGATGTAATTAAGAACCAACAGGGAGCCATGATAGCATGTTATGGTTCATACTGATAATCTTCGTGAAATATTATGTTTTATAAAATATTAAATGTCAGTAAATTCTTTACATTCCATAAAAAAGATCAAAATAATTTTAAAACTGATACATGACTTTGTTTTTAATCAATAAGAAGGATTAAAATAGTATATAAAACAAAGAGCAAATATTCTTGAATTAAGCAACAGATTATAAAAAGTAAAAATGACCTTATGTTTCCCTTTAAAAATAATTGAATCCAGGTAAACAATCATGCTATATGTAGCCAATGCAATTTTTAGGTTACCAAGATAGGCCAAAAAGGGAATTTATAATGGGAGACTAAAAAACTCTTAAGTATATCTTTGCAACACAATGCTAAAATAGACCCTTAATGTTCTGTAATCAAACAGAATTGAAGTGTAATTTTCCTAAACCAAGACTATACTACTTAAATAACGGAACAGCACAGAAAATGAATTTTCTAACATAGCTGTAGTCAAACATTAAAAAAAAACCTAAATTAAATGAGACCATGCTCTATAAGCAAATCATTGCCACCAACTTCCAAAGACAGTCTTTATAAGTTCTTTGAAGGTATTCTGTCTTCACAATGTTAGGAAGGGGTATGAGATTTTTACTTTAATTTCCACAAAACCTTGCCAATTTTTGCTGTTACCATTTCTGACATTTGCTTTTTTTCAATGGCTTTGTTTATTCTAAGAATGCTTTAAGGTCATTAGTTTACTCTAACCATATTCTCCAGGAGGCCACAAAAGCTTATTTTTCTAATAGTCCAGTTTTTACTTGGCTTGTTTTATGAAACTGCTATCTGTGCTATGCGATGAATTACACTTATGGATTGACATATGTTGAACCGTGGAGTACTATTCAGCCATAAGAAAAGATGGAGACTTTACATCTTCTATGTTTACCTGGATGGAGTTGAAACATATTCTTCTTAGTAAAGTATCTCAGGAATGGGGGGAAAAAATCCAATGTACTCAATGCTATGATGAAACCAATATATAAACAACTACACATCCATACAAATGATAAAACACAAATGTAGTCTAGTACGGGGAAGGGGAGAGGAGAAAGGGGGAAGGGGAGAGGAGGGAGGGCAATTGGCGGATCTCACCTAATGGGCGCATACAATGTAAGGGTGTTCAGCATGCCCACTAGGTGAAGGGTTCAACTACAGCTGGAACTTTACCTTAGAAGTGAAAACAATGTACCCTAAACATTTGTACCCTCATATTAATTTGAAATTGAAAGAAAAAATGCTATCAATACTCATGTTGGAGTGTTTCTGTAGGTACTAATCTTTAGCAAATATCTACAAGTAAAACTGCTGGCTAATTTAGTAAGTAAATGTGTAACCTTATAAAACATGTTACACTTTTCCAAAGCAATCACACCAGTTTACGCCGCCATCACCAGTGTGTAACAGCTCGAGTTGTTTCACAACCTCATCAATACCTGGTACTATTGGTCTTTTAAATTTTAACCACTTTAGCCGGTTGCTAATAGTATTTCATTGTGGTTTTAATTTAAATTTCCCCCCAAATTAAACACATTAAACATATTATATGTATGTGTATATGAATATATGTGTATGTTGTTGTACAGTATGTAAAGTTTTTGCTCACTTGTTTTTAAATTGGGTGGGTGCACTTCATTAGGTAAAATTCCCTTGACTCCTAGGAGCTGAGCGTGTATCACATCTGTGTATTGAATTTTGGCACATGTTTTCCATAACTTTTTTTGATTCTGTTAATGAGATTATGGTGTGGTGAATTTTAAATATTTTAATAAACTTGCATTTCCATAATAAATTTCATTCGGTCATGATGCGTTAACATTTTGTATACATCACTACATTTAATTTGTTGATACTCTGTGAAGGATTTTTGCATCTTATGTTTGTTTGGAATGTTAGACAAGTTTTCTTATAATGTTTTTATCTTCTTTTGTCAGTGTAATGTTGGCCTCATAAAATGAGTCAACCAGACTGATTATTTCTTTCTTACATGTTTCATAGGACTCTCGTTTCCAGAATGATAATGTGGAGAACTCTTGGATCCATTCCCGAGTAAAAAACCATGACTGGTAACAATAAGCAAAATAAACAACTAGTTAAAGTCTTTGGAAATTGTCGTAAGGGCACGCAGCAAATGAAGGGACACTCAGGTTCATAGCACAAAAGCAGGGAGAGACAGCAAGAGTCTGTGATACTTAAGCCAACCTCTTCCCCACCTCCCCAACCAACTCAGGATGACAAAAGCCCTGTGTTGGGTGAATGTTGCTAAGAAAATTGGATTCCTGGAAAGACCCCTTGCTAAAATTAACATAAACATATCAATAGCAGAAAATCTACGTAACCCTTGGTTTCTCAGTAAGGGCTAAGCGCAATCGTATGAACTAACTCTCTCTCTCTCTCTCTCTCTCTCTCTCTCTCTCTCTCTCTCTCTCTCGATGACAGGCACCCTTCAGGGATTCTGCTTGTACAATATCTGAAAAGAGCTAAATGGATACAAGGGAAATGTAAATCTCTGTGGTTTACAGCCTCAAAGAGTTCTTGAAAGGACAGAGGGGGTGTAAGCTTGGTTCCTACCCCAGGGGCAGTATCAATGACAAGCCACAATCATCAGTGATAAGCCTGTCTCCTATGGGAAGCAGCCACTTCTGTTATCAGCCGGCCACTAAGAAGTAAGAAGATGCATGAATCAGTCTCACCATACCCTGGTAATTTGGCTACAGCCATGTATCTTCTTCACCCCCTTTAAACTCCTAAATAAAAATCTGGAGCACCTGGTTCTCTCTGCCAACAGCACCATTTCCCTCTCTTTCACCATGTTGCCCCATTTCCCATCTGAAAAAAAGTGAGATAAACTTTTTCTTCTTCCTAGCTCAATCTTTGTCTGGAGAAATCTTTTTCAAAATCTGCTAGCCCACACCCTAACAGTTCCCTCTCTCCACAGTTCTCCTGGGCTACAGTATTCCCCTGGGAGAGGCAGGCCACAAGCATTTCTCCCAATTCTGTGTTACAGAGGCTAGATTCAAGGTGAGTTCAAGGAGAACACTTCCTCTACCCAGCCTCCATTCATAAGGTAGAGGTTCTAACTCAGGTGTCACAGTCTGAGAATAATGGCTTCCAAGCATTCCCATTCCAGCTTGCTCACACGGCATAGGTTCTGTGCCAGAAGAGGCAAGTTCAGAAGACCAGAGGCCAATTCCCTGTCCAGAGCTCTGCTGGCAAAGCAGCGTGTCACTCTGAGACATGTGAGGCCCTGTTTCTGCTACCAGCTCCACAACATGGCTCAGAGATCTTGCCCAGGAGGAGAGGCAGGTCCTAACAACAGAGAACTCCAAAACACTCCCAGATGTGCCTTTTTTAGGAGAGAACGTGGGGAAGTTTAAGCCTAAGAATACTTTTGAAAACAATGGTAATTTTGGTAATTACAAGGAGGCTATTCCATGAACACAACAAGCTAACTATAAACTAGCCAGCTTAGTAAACAGAATCACAGAAAGAAATGGCCAAGAACTCTCCAGGTATCAAAGCAAACCTCAAAGACTAGCCACAAAAAGTACTCCTGCAAGGAGGCCTGAATTTATTTTTTTGGGGGGTAGGAGACAGTCTCACTATGTCGCCCTCTGTAGAGTGTTGTGACATCACAGCTCACAGCAACCTCAAACTCTTGGGCTTAAGCTATTCTCTTGCCTGAGCCTCCCCAGTAGCTGGGACTACAGGCACAACACTGGCTATTGTTTGTTGCAGCTGTCATTGTTGTTTAGCTGGCCCAGGCTGGGTTTGAACTCACCAACCTCGGTGTATGTGACTGGCTCTGTAACCACTGTGCTCTGGGCACTAAACGAAGCAGACTGTGAAGCACCGCATGCCTCAGGACCCTGCTGAAATCCTAGAGGAATCTGGTGACAATGAGAGGAGCCTCATAGCTAAGGAGTGATAACAACAGAGGGAGGTAGCTTAATAGATCAGAAAAGAGACAAAGCCCCATCAAAACCACTGTCATGGCTCGGCACCTGTGGCTCAGCGGGCTAAGGTGCCAGCCACGTACACCTGAGCTGGCGGGTTCGAATCCAGCCTGGGCCCGCCAAACAACAATGACGGCTGCAACCAAAAAAATGGCTGGGTGTTGTGGTGGGCGCCTGTAGTCCCAGCTACTTGGGAGGCAGAGGCGGGAGACTCGCTTGAGCCCAGGAATTGGAGGTTGCTGTGAGCTGTGATGCCACAGCACTCTTCCCAAGGTGACAGCTTGAGGCTCTGTCTTAAAAACAAACAAAAAAACAAACAAAAAGCCACTGTCATTGCAGGGTAACTGTGCATGTGCCCTAGGCTGTGACCTCTGTGGAGCAACATCAGAGGCCTCCTACTGTGGAGGAAATAGTTTTCACTAAAACAGTCCAGCCCAGTCTCTAGACAAATAAGTAAACAACAAGTCCTTCACCCAGAGAAATTAGTAACAAGAACACCTACAAATTTTAAGTATATGTTCCAGTTTAAAAAAAAAAAAAAAAAAAGACACGGCAACCCGAGTGACTGAGGAAAAAACCTTGGTCAAGGGAGGTTTATTAAGCCAAAGTCGAGGACATGCCTAGGAAAAACACAAACCACAGACATATTTCTGGCTTTCCAAACAGAAATTTGGAAGTTTCAGCATTTCGGAGCAATAGGAAATACACAAAGGGAGAAAAGTAAAAAAGCAACAGGGGTAGAGAGTGGGACAAAAGGGTTATGTTCATGTGAGAGGAGGGAAAGTCTGTATTTTACTCAAGATAAGGCAAATATTGGAAGAGAAAAAAAGTGAACAAGCATGGATATAACGTTCATTTGAACACAGCCCTGCAATGGGCCACAATACCGCGACAGTCAGCCGTGGATCAGATGGTCTTTTTGCTTCTATTCATGTGGCGAATTACATTTATAGATGTGTGTATGTTGAACCATCTTTGCATGTCAGGAATGAAGCCAATTTGGCTGTGATGAATTATTTTTTTGTGTGCGGCTGAATTTGGTTTGCTAAGACTTTACTGAGAATTTACATCAATATTCATAGGGGATATTTTATTGGTCTGTAGTTTTCTTCATGTTGCTGTGTCCTTTCCTGGCTTTGGTATCAAAGTGACATTGGCTTCACAGAACAAGCTGGAGAGGATTCCTTCCTTCTCAATGTTATGGAATAATTTCTGCATGATAGGTACAAGTTTTCTTTGTAGGTTTGGTAAAATTCTGGTGTGACACCATCTGGTCTGGCACTTTGTTAGATTCAATGTCTGGATTTTGCTGTCTTCCATTACTATGTATTAAATTTTGTTCTGATAGGCAGCTAATTTATTTGTGGATCAACTTGAACCTTTCAGGTAACTCTTTTTCTTAGGAATAGTTTAGCCCTTCTAATCTGTAGCATTTCTGAGGTCTCTATTAAATGCCTCAGATGTCCAATAAAGTTTCAGCAAAGTTTATTTTGGCTTGTTGTAACTTAAGTAGCTCTCAATGCTATACAAACGCTAATATTTGCGCGGATCACAGCCCACAGCCTGCAGCCTTGGAGTAATTCTTTCTCTGATGACTGTTCTTTGCCCAATTGCCTGAAGTGTCACTCTACATATATCCAGCCTAGTTTTTAAAGATCTTTATGTCATTTTTTGGATTATTTATATAATCTTTAATGTAGAATTCCAGAGCTTTTTCTTTCTTTTTTTTTTTTTTTGCAGTTTTTGGCTGAGGCTGGGTTTGAACCTACCACCTCCGGCATATGGGGCCGGTGCCCTACTCCTTTGAGCCACAGGCACCGCCCAGCTTTTTTTTTTTTTTGTTTTTTTTTGTATAACTCCCTCTTATCTGCAACGCTTAGCCACCTAACCCTCGCCAGTCTTCGCAGAGCAGCAACATTGCTTTGATCTCCTTGGGAATGCCATTCTGTGGTCTAGAAATTGCCTCTAAAAATAAAGATGAGGTCACTGTCGTGTTCACCTCATTTGTTGGCGTTCCTCAGTGTCACAGTCCTGAACTCTCTCTTTTCCAATGTTTAAAAGGTGTTGGTTTTTTGAAAATATATTTTGTCTCATTTTCTAGTTGTTTATGGCCCCCCCAAATTGAGTCTATACTCATATTGTTGTGACCAGAAATAAAAACCCCAGAGTATTTTTATGCACACTGTAATTTGAGAACTTCTGACAGTATCTTCCAAACTTTCCATTGAAAAGTGTTTGTTAGAAAAAATGGTTTTCAAGACCCCATTCTTGGAGTTTTTGCTTCAATAGGTTCAAGTTGGTGAGATTCTTGTCATTGGAGTAGTTTGCAGAATAGTTCAAAGAATAAAGGTATGAAAACTATCCTTTTTTTTTGTTTACAAGTAGCAAATTAAAATGCTATCTCCTTACATAGGTGTTCTTTGACTAATATTTCCATAAAAAGTCTTCTCTTTCATTTTCTATTAATGTACCTATTTATATTCTTTATAGCACTGATAAAAATATGTAATTGCTTAATTAGTTGTTTCTTTAGTTTTCTTTTCTTTCTTTTTTTTTATTAAATCATAGCTGCGTACATTAGTGCAATCAAGGGGTTTCATATACAATCTAAAACCCCTGGTGCTGGTTTCATATACAATCCGAAATGTTTTCATAAAACTGTTTAACATAGCCTTCATGGCATTTTCTTAGTTATTGTATGAAGACATTTCTATTCTGCATTTAGTAAGTTTTGCCTGTACCCTTCTAAGATGCACCATAGGTGTGGCCCCACCAATTGCCCTCCCTCCACTCCAACTTTCCCTTGCCCTCCCCTCCCTTGGCCATTTCCCCATATTCTTGTGCTATAGTTGGGTTATATGTCCCCATATTCTTGTGCTATAGTTGGGTTATATGTTTCTTTAGTTTTCAAATATCTTTCCCCGTGACTAGACTATAAGCTCCATGATGACAGAGTGTATCTTGTTCTTTCTTGAACACAAAAACCTGCCAAAATGACTGGTTCAAAGTGAGAGCTTAAGGGCGGCACCTGTGGCTCAAGGAGTAGGGTGCCAGTCCCATATACCGGGGGTGGTGGGTTCAAGCCCAGCCCCGGCCAAAACTGCAAAAAAAACCCACAAAAAAACAAAGTAAGAGGTTACTATTTATAGAATAAATAAATGACTGGGTGAATAAACTTAAGTTCTGTAAAGTTATGCTTGCATACACACACTCACAATGACAGAGGCCATCTGTTATCATGGGAAGGAAGGCACCTCTTTGAAGTGTAGCATGTTTGACCTAGTTTCAATAAAGCATGTTAATATACCAAATTCTGGATTCCAATTAAATACTGATAAAATATTAATGAAAATTGAGACCATCAACTAATATATGTTTTCTAATATAGACTTTTATAATGTGTAAAATTTTTATCTTATTTTCTAATGTGTAAACTAGAAGCACTATTTTATTTATTTATTTTTTTGAGACTGAGTCTCACTATGTTGCTCTCAGTAGAGTGCTGTGGAGTCACAGCTCACAGCAACCTCAAACTCTTGGGCTTACGTGATTCTCATGCCTCAGCCTTCCAAGTAGTCCCAGGTGCCCACCACAATGGGGACTATTTTTTTTCTTGGTTGTAGTTGTTATTGTTGTTTGGCAGGCCTGGGCTGGGTTCAAACCTGCCAGCTCCGGTATATGTAGCTGGTGCCCTAGCCGCTGATCTTCAGGCACCGAGCCTCTATTTTATTATCTTTTTAAACATTTCCTAATAATAGGAGGGTACAAATGATTAGGTTACAATGTTTGGCTACGTTGGTGAAGTCCCTGTTGTGGTTATATATGTCACCCCCCCAGAAGGTGTGCCCTACACCCTTACATTATGCCCATTAGGTGGCAGCACGCCAATGCCCCTCTCTCGTCTCTTCTTCCCCCTTTCTGTCTAGAAGCAGTATTTTAAAGGTATTATTGATACATAGTATAACTGACTCTTTCAGGCACATAGATTGAAGTATTTTGGTAATTGTGTACAATCATGGAACCAATAAATCAAAATACAGAGCAGTTCCTTCATCCTTTGAAATGTATTAAAATTCTTTGGAGAAACACCTCAATAATGTTATCAACAAGAAATATACGGCAACAAGGTGAAAATAACTTACTGGAAGAAGTATTGTAATATATACCATAAAACCCTATTAATTTATCAAACAGGGAGACATCTCTGGTCACCTTATTTTTTTTTTAACCTGTGAAGTAATGCTATGAACTTGTACTCCCAGTCAGAGAAGCAGATGCTTTTGCAAGTGCTGTCGTAGGACTAGGGAAGAAAGACTTACACATGAGGTCAGACAATTAAGTTTGCAAACTCCTCCTAGAGAAAGGGCTACAAACTTCATTGCTGGATAATCACTACAGTCACCAGATGGCTGTAGTGACTTCAAAGGAGTACTTCAAAGGTGACCTTCGTGATATTCAGCAATGAGGTATGTGGCATTTTTTCTAGGAGGAGTTCATGAACTTACTTACTTGTTTGACTTGGTGTGTGTGTGTGTGTGTGTGTGTGTGTGTATGTGTGTAATTTACATACTTCCTAGGTTAGAAGAGTATGAAGAAGCACACTTAGACTTTTTTTCATCTTGCCCTTTAAACAATACCAAAAAAATGAGACAACCTTAGGTAACTGGCTGTCTGTTCTGCTCTAAGTATACTAAATGACAGCTTTCTCTATGAGAGCTGGGAATGGCTGTTCCAGCTCTAAGAACACAAAAGGAATCATGCTGTTAGTCTGCTTCTCTGCTGCAATTCTGAACTGTCAAGAGGAGAAAGGAGCGATGCTGTGTTCTCTGAGAAACTCAGAAACCCAGCTTCCCATTCCTTCCCTGCTTCTCCCGACCCGTCACAAGTCCACAAGTCTGTGAAAGCTTTACACGCCTTTCTCGGTCCATGTTATCTCTGGGGCAGTAACATGAAAGGTTAACAGATGACCAAACAGAAAGTCCACTTTCACTCTAACCCATCCTTTTTCTATCATCCTATGGTTCCTTTCCTCAGGCCAGGCCTTACGTTGTTTACTAGACATAAGTATAAAGGCAGAATAACCGATAATGCATGACATGTCAAAGTAGTAGTTATGTCTATGAAAACCACTTTGATGACCTGTAATGTGCATTTGGGAGGCTTTATGACTATTTACTGAATTTTCCTGCTTTGAAATACCACCTCCAATTGCCAATCTTTGATCTCCTGAAAGGGATATAATTTCAAAGAGAAAAATTGCCTTAATTGGAAAGCAATGAGAGAAAGAAAGGCTCCTATTAAGAATGGACAAATCAGAACCAATTCAGATGAATAATAGAATCAGGCTGTAGCACCACTGTGAAAGGAGCAATTACAGCTGCGATTGGATTATGAGGCAAAGGGTCTTTCGACAGGAAGATGTCCCAGCTCTGAATTTTGGCTCCATTAGGGCTGACAGCGTGCTAAGCGAATAGCCCCTGAGAGAGTCTAGATTTCCTCTCCTTACATACTTAAAATGTGGCTGCTCACCCAACCAAGAAGGGGAAATTACAGTTCGAACTCACTTCTTCCCTTCGTGTTCATCAGTAGCAAATGTTTCATACAAGAGTGAGCTAACTAAATTTCAAGTCTGTTTTTTTGGTCTCTGGGTTCAGCAGGTAAGCAGATACAGAAATCTAATGTAAATCCCACCTTCCCAGCCCACCACAACCATCCTCTACATTGACCCTCAGCAGTAGACATAAGGGTACAAAGGAACTTCAAAGTCAAAACAGGTGCCTACATCTTACTAAACACATCAGTCAAGAGGTGGCAACTGGCAGAAGGGACTAGACACAAGGTGCTTCAAAATGAGACGTAAGTAAAAACAAACAAAAAACACTGGTTCTCCCTTTACGCCTACACCATCAGGAAAACCTGAACTATTAAGTGACAATAAAAATTCCTAAAGATGTTATTTAAACACACCAAATCAGTTTCTAAAGCATGATACTTCATTTGATTTTGTAATTAGAATTTCAGAAGGCCAGATGCTAGCACTGTTTTACTCAACTTGGGCAACATTTAGAGTCTAAAAGTGAACATATAGAGAAAGATGGAAATCATTCCTAAATAGAGTCTTGTATATCATTCATGCATAAAAATGTGTATAATAATAAAAGAAAAGAAAAATGTGAAAAAGAGAAAAATGGTATCAAAAAGTGAAAGAAATAACTAAAAAATCACAACTAAAGAAAATAGACTGCCCAGGAAGATCTGGTAAAACATTATTGTTAGGATTTCAATTCTGGATGGAAATAAAAGTAAAATGATTCTTTTCTGTGAAGAGTCATCTTGCAGGAGCTTGTCTAGGCTAGTGTGGTCATCCCCACATGCCGGGCTTATAATGAAGGCTGTCACTTGCAGTTCAGATACACACCCCTCCCCCCACCAAGACACACCTTCTTTATGTAGATTCACAGTACAAGCCTAATAACATTGTTAACACGACCTTCTGGGTAACATCACAGCCACTGCCCCTCTTTTGGTATCCTAATGCAAAATAACTTATTTGGGCTTATTACAATAAGAGGTATAATTAGCAGTCATTTCAGAGTACAAAGTATTGCTGCCACTAGCCAATTTTCTGAAAGTGCCTCTAAAGCAGCACCTGCACCATTCATGTTTATAAATCAGGTAATTGTACATCTAGCCACTTCTGTGTATATGTAATTAGTCTAATTTCCATATTCAAATCAATTATCTTATATACAGTTTGCCAACTTCTTGCATTCTTTGTCCTTTTTTCCCCTCTACTTTGCAAGTTCGAATACATCATATTTCTGATCTATTTTTATTTATTAGGCTGCAATTATATTTTCCCTAATGATTTAGCGATATTTCCAATATCCCCATCTGATAATAAGATATAAGGACAAAGTTCACTGAAACTCATTCATTACATCAGGAATCCACTGGATGTTCTAAAACCATTTTAATCAATTTTTTCTGCCCCCTCAAAAACACATTTAACTATGATCCAGTCTCCAACTCTTATCTAATTCCAAGTAATAATAGTGAGAAATACCAAGATATTAGAATAGAGATTTGATAGGCATGAAAGACAATGATTAATCTCATTCAATATTTTTTATCTCATTCAATATTTTTAAGTTCTAGGCAAAGATTTATACCAATTTCCTTGCTATTTAGGTTGACATTAAATGCTAATCTGCCAATGATTCCACATGGAAGAAAAATTACAAATGCATTATTGAAAATATTTTGAAGGATATAAATATAAGAGAATTATTCAAGACTATATCAAGGATTTTCACAGCATTACATATCAAATATAAAAACACAAACATGAAGTAAACTCTAAAGTTCTCTACGGATATAAGGCAAAATGGTTTAAGTTTAAAGTTCAAATTCTATTATTTGGATAGCTAAGTTTAAATGATTAAAAGTTTAGTTTTTTTTTTTTTTTTTTTGGCCAGGCTGGGTTTGAACCCACCACCTCCAGTATATGAGGCCAGAGCCCTACTCCTTTGAGCCACAGGCGCGCCTAAAAGTTTAGTTTTGTTTTCACGTGTCAAAATATAAAGTTATCTTAAACTGGAGAAATATAAAATACAGTTGACCTTGAATGATATGAATTTGTACTGCAGGGGTCCGCTGATACAAGGACGTTCTTCTACCTCTCTATACTCAAGACAGCAAGACCAACCCCTCCTCTTCCTCCTTCTTCTCAGCCTGCTCAACGTGAAGACAAGGATGAAAACCTTTTCAATGATCCACTTGATGAACAGGAAATGTATTTTCACTTCCTTGTGACCTTTTAAATCACAGTGTCTTTTCTCTAGCTTACTTTATTAAGAATACAGTATATACGACATACACAGTATATATAGTAAGAAAACAGCATATAATACATATCACACACAAAATATGTGTTAATTGGCTATGACAAGGTATGACAACTAAGTTCACAAACTCGTCCTAGAAAAAGTGCTACATGCCTCCTTGCTGATTATCAATACAAACACCTTTGAAATACTCCGCGTGGGAAGCAGCACCTGGTTCACCCTTCAAAGCAATTTTGGAACACTTTTTCTGAAATGGACATGAGAACTGTCATTGTAGTACCCTTGATGTCATCAAAATGTCCTCCTTTCAATCTTTCCTTTATCTTCAGTTAAAGAAAAAAGTAATTGGGGGCCAGATCAGATGAGTAGGGAGGGTGTTCCAATACAGTAATTTGGTTACTAGCTAAAAACTCCCTTGTAGACAGTGCTATGTGAGATTGGTGTATTGTTATGATACAAGAGCCATGAGTTGTTGGCAAAAAGGTTAGGTCATTTTCATCTTTTTCATCCAGTATTTTCAGTAATTCCAAATAGTAAACTTGGTTAACTGTTTGTCTAGTTGGTACAAATTCAAAATGAATAATCCCTCTGATATCAAAAAGGTTAGCAACATCATTTTGACTCTTGATTTGGACTAATGGAAATTTTGGGGCCCAGGAGAATAGTCTGACTTCCATTGTGCAGTTTGACATCTTGTTTCAGGGTCATATTGGTACACCCATGTTTCATCACCAGTGAAACATGGCCTAAACAATCATCTTGCCTCTCCAAAAGGTCTTTGAAAATTTTGACTCTCCTTTGCTTTTGTTCATTGGTGAACTCCTTTGAAATCATTTTTGCATGTACCTTTTTCATGCCAAGGTTTTTAGTTAATATTTTCCTAACTGTTTCTCACTCAACGTTTACTTGGTCTGCGATGCCTCTCACACTCATCTTATGATTCTGATGCACAATTTGATGACTTTTTACAATGTTTTCATCAGTTCTGCTCATTCCTGGCCACCCCAACCTCTCTTCATCAGTGGCACTTTCTCTCCTCTCAGAAAAACATTTAATCCACTTGCCCATTACTGTTTTCTTCATGGTATTATCCCCATAAACTTATACTAACATGTCTCTGAGTTCACTTCCACTTTTTCCAAGTTTCACAAGAAATTTAATGTTTGTTCATTGTTCTAATTCAAGCTCTGATATTCTTGCAAGAGCCCACAAAAACACTCTACAACAATAAATATCATTTAGCAAGCCATGTGTTGGCACAAAAAGAGCTGTGAGACACTGATATACCAAGGTTATGAAACCTTACCTAGTTGTTTGTACAGTGCTGCCAACGTAAGAGCACAGTGACAAGTTCACGAACTTAATTGTCAGATCTCGGTTATTGGTAAGGCTTCCAGTCAATGGCAAACTATTAGTAGCTAAATTTTTGGATAGTCAAAAGTTATATGTATATTTTCAACTGTGCAGGAATCAATACCCCTAACCCCACATTGTTCAAGGTCAACTATAGTTCTGAAATCACAGTCTATTTTTAAAAGACACAAATGGTTATTGAAGTTGTTAAAACTATGTGAAACAACATATAGCATCAGATGGATGAAAGTGTTCTTGAAAATAGTATTTTACATTTTGAAAGGCTCTATAGTACAATTAAAGCTAGCAGGTGAAACATAAAATTTTATTTCTTCTCATCCATGAATCTCTATTAAAATGCTAGTAAAAGAATAAAAAATTACAGCCCACAAAGAATAGAGGGCAGAAAGAAGTGAGAGCAGTGGACAAGAGATTTCAACAAAATTTTTGAAATCTGGAAAGGAGATAAACAAGTGGCAACGGATTTAGCAATGCAGAGGTAGTTGTAAGGTAACACATCTGTTGAAAGCTATTTTGAGGTCACCTGAGCAGATGAACCCAGGCAGTGCTAGGGAATAGTGAAGGTTAATGTATAGTTGAGAGGGGAAAGGCAGAAAAGATGGGATCATTTTGAGGTCTCTAATCAAAAGCCTGAGACCTTCTCATCCCATGTACAAATATTCACATCCAGGTGTTTTTCTTTCCTCTCTCTCTTACCCCACACTCCCAGGGTCAGAGACTAGAGATCTTGTCCCATATAGAAACTGAAAACTGGAGGGACTCAAGATTTGGTGACCTCAGCAATGTGGGTAATGGAATGAGGTACTTCCCACTACACTGATGTGCAAAATGGAGAAGTAAACTGGGAAAGAGCAGGGCAAAGAACCAGTGGGTTCCACTCAGCTGAATATCAGAGGGATATGAAGAGGTCAGATGTATGGAAGAACTCTGGACTCAGCCAGGGTCCCAGAAGTGCAATGGATGACCCAGCAAACATTAAGAACCTGGATTACTAAATAAGACAGCAGAGAAGCTCAGCTGTGGTTAGTCCAGGCACCACAATCACAACACAACAAAAGTATAGACCTGCTGAGGGGAAGGTGGTCCCACTAAGCTGGATCTGCATTTTTATTGCTTTAGCCCTTTGGTACTACCTACTTTTTATCAACCAAGCAAATGTATTTACTTTGAAGAAGATAACAATGATTAAGTCTATCTGAAATTATATTAGGTAAAAAAAAGGATAATTTCATGAGTAATATTGTAAACATACAAAAAAAAGAGGTGAATGTTTTAAATGTTGCGAATGTATTTCTATAGCTTCAAGTGTTTTCTTTCATGATCACCCATTATTGGTAGAAGCATTTTAAAACTATAATAGAAAAATATGAAGTATAAAAAATAATATAATTTACATGGCATTACTGTATCTGCTATGCTTTGAAGGTGACCCATACAATATTCAGATATTGGAATTTAATGGCAAATGTGATAGCATTAAGAAGTAGGGCCTTTAAGAGGGAATTAGAGGCCAAGGGAGGGTTGCTTGAGTTCAGGAGTTTGAGACCAGCCTCAGCAAGAAAAAGGGACTATTTCTACAAAAAACAGAAAAATTAGCCAGGCATGGTAGTACACACATGTAGTCCCAGCTACTTGGGAGGGTGAGGCAGGATGATCACTTGAGTCTAGGAGTTTGAATTTGCAGTGAACTGTGATGAACTCCCCCTATGCTCTTGCTAGGGTGACAGAGTGAGACCTTGTTGCAAAAAGAAAAAAGGTAATTAGGCCATGAAGGCCTTTCCCTGGTGAAGGGATTAAGACCCTCATAAAGGAGTCTTCATACTGCATTTGGCTTGCTTGCCCTTCTGCCTTCTACCACATGAAGACACAGCATTCCTCCCCTCCAGAGGTGCTATCTTGGAAGTGGACAGCAGGCCTCAGCAGACAACTGAACTGCTGGTGCATGCCTTGAGCTGGTGTTTTCCCTGTTTTCAGAATGGTGAGAAATAAATTTCTGTTGTTTGTCAATTACCCTTCTGTTCTTTGTAAATTAGCCCTAACCCGAGCCCTAAGTCTGTGGGTTTTTTGTCATAGCAGAACAAATGCACTAGGACAGTACCATTTTAGGAAAACCAGTGTGATATTAAAAAAGAAATAGTTAAATGCTAATAAAATAATGAACACAATAATTGTATGCTGTTAACAGTAGTCAAAGGTATTTACTGTCCTTGGTTTTGATAAAATCAACTTTTAAAAATATTCTACTAAATATTTTTAGAATGAGTGGTAACCTCCTTTAAATAATAATGTTGAATGAAAATCAGAGAAAATGAATTCTAGGACTGGCAGTCATCTTAACAGAGAATCTTCGGAAAATAGTATTTTACATTTTGAAAGGCTCTATAGTACAATTAAAGGTAGCAGGTGAAACATCAAAATTCATTTCTTCTCGCCCCTGAATCTCTATAAAAATGCTAGTAAAGGAATAAAAAAATACAAGCACAAAAATTGGAGGCCAGAAAGAAGGGACAGCAGAAAAGCAATTTCAACGAAATTTTGAAATCTGGAAAGGACATAAGCAAAAGTACCCTACTTTGAGTACTTTTGCCTCAGAAAGTATATCCTCCAAGCATAAGGAAACCTACTTTCAGGACTTGTAAAGGCAGATTCTACAGCTCCCCTTTGGCAATTTCATATAAACACTATTTTTAGTAAGCATTTTTCCTCATACATGTAAATTCCTTGTTCTGTAGTTTAAGACACTGGCATTCACTAAAGACAAAAAGAAAATCGCAGCTCTCTATTTTTGCCTAATGAAGGCTCATTTAATGCTAATTTTCTCTTATATCATTGCACCTGGCATGCTCAGTCATATGTTAACTAAATAAAATACAGATGAATAAATAAACATTATAATGAAATCCCTTTTTAAGTTGTTTTTCTGCAGGGAAAAGAATCTCAATTTCTTTAGTCTTTTATTATGAAGTCATTTAATCCCCCTTAAATCTTTAATAGCCTTTGGGGCATCACTTTAATTTCCTGATGTATATTTTAAGATAATAAGGCTAGAATTAGGCACAACATTCTACCGAGGACATGACCAGTCAGGAACATGCTGGAACAATTGTTTCAAGGTGTAAATGCTACTTACATATTATCATTCTGGAATCATATCACAAATCTCCAGCTATACAAGTAATGCTGAGAACACTTACCTCAAGAACCAACCACAGCTTATCTCCACTGACTTTATCCTTTTTAAAGTAAATTCCATAGAACTTGACCACGTTCGGGTGGTCAGAAAGAGTTTTTAAGATGTTATACTCTGCTTCAATCTCTTCATCGATATCCTAGTTTCAAAAAGTCATAAGAAGAAAACCATGAATAATGACAAAGACACGAAGGCTGCAAAATATAGAATTTGATTTTGTCAAAGCAAATTCATAACGTTTTTGCCATGCTTAGTACTATATATCGAAATTTCTCCTAGTCTTGTTTAAGGAGAGAGATTGCGATGTTCAGGCTAATCACATCCATTGCAAATTATGTTAATTTCACTGAATTTAAAAGGGATAAATAAAAGGTTATTTTTGTATGCAGTTTGAAAGAAACATACACGGAGAACTATAATACTTCAGATGATTTTGCTTTTTTTTCTGTATTATTACTTTGTTACAGTGGCAAAGTTATTGATTTGAAATAAAAGCTTTTAGTACTAAAAAGCTGGTTTGCTTTTTTCCTTTGGAAACAGGGTAACAGAAAGCTATTAAAAAAATCCAGTTATACAAATACTAAATTCCACTTTTTCCAAAGAGGTAAAATAGAGTTAAATTACAAAAGATGGCACGGAACCTTTGGAGAACTAAAAGCCCATTCATCACAAGTAGAAAAGGCTGCTATCTTATCAATAAAAATTCAAGAGAGTCACTCATTTCTGTTTCTAGAAAATCACGTATACATGAGACAACTCACAGTGTAATAAATAAGACAAATCCTTACTACTATTATTCTTACAGTGGTGTATAATGTCTGTGTTGTTCTGCTACAGAACCCTGCAATCACAGAGGTAGAAAGAAATTAGATATGAGCTCTGATTTTGTTTTTTAACTGAGAAAAAGTTTTTGTTTCTGAAATAGCATATTTTTGTTATGATTGTTTCAGCAGCATTAGATGTAATGATGGAAATATAAATCTGTGTTTTGTGTTGTAAAATGTTTCATATTAAATTTTGTCATTATTTGGCCTGTTGTCATTGCCAATGCTATGATATTTCCTTTTTAACAATGGACTTGCTATTATAAGCCAATCCTTCATATTAAAAATCCACTCAATGTAACAGTGGATACAATTTAAAAAAAAAATTGCCAATGTATGCTTTATTGGAACATTTCCCTTTTTATTTTTTTTTCAAAATATTAAGGTTGTACAAGTGTTTTTGTTACATGGATATCAGGTATAATGCTTCATTCAGCGTTTATGGTGTGTCTGTCACCAGAATAGTGTTCACTGTACTGATCTTTATTTTGGAGAGAAGAAAATCAAGCTCAGAGAAGTTGCAGCCAGAACTGGTTAATATGAAATTCACATTTAGACTCTAAGCCTACTATCTTCAAATCCAGCTCATTTAATCTCTCTTCTGGAGAGAAAATTACTAATTAAAAATACACAATAGTAAGATACTTTTAATTTTAAAAAAGCCGATTTTTATAAAATACTTGGATGCATTTATATTTAAGATTGTAATTCCTTGGTCATAAATCTTTTTTATTTGACTTGTTATGAAATGAATAACGAGTAAATAAATAAGTCTTAGGAAAACATATACATACTTATGATGAGAATAAAAGCAAAAGAACAAATTAAGTACGATAGTTACAAAATCAACATGTTTCATTAAATTGGTAATACTAAACATGATTTATAAGGTTTGTACACATGCGTCCATGAGTAAATTGGGAAAGAATAATGGTTGCATGTATTATAAGCCATTTGTTCCTCTCCATCAAGAAGGAAGGGAATGGGAGAGACGCACTAACTATGGGACAAGATGATGGGGTCAGACTGAGGTCTTTTCTCTTGCAGCCACACCCCTAAGCCCTGATAGCAAAATATAGAAGAAACAGGACACCAGTCACGTTGGACAACTTAACTTGTGCCTCTCTTTCCTCTTCTCCCGTGGTTAGAAATTCCCACCAGAGGAATATGAAAGCATTCAACATCAGTTACACCTCGGCATTGTGTTTCCTATTTTTTTCCTCCAGTGTATGTAATTTATTACCTTCAAATAAACCTTTCTCCCTTCTTGAGACTCTGCTCAAAGTAATATGAAATAGTGTAGTGATAGTGGATGTAAAAGAAATGAACTATCAAAAAGAGAGAGACCTTTAGATGAATCCACAGAGGCCCAGAGACCTCCTGCAGTATTCTGCAGTTTGCTGGTGGATGTGCTGGGACAAGGACAGGACTCTGAAGTCCTTCCTGCACACATTCATCCTTTCCATCATGCCATGCTCATCAAGAGTCTCTTAAGTTGGGGGAGTATGTGATAACCAAGCCTATTCTCGCTCACCCACTGTGCTAGGGGAGAGCTAGGTATCTCCTAGTAGCCCCAAGATATTCCAAAACTGTCAGCTTTCACTTCTAGAAAACAGAATCTCATGCTCTTACCAACAGAGACAAAGCTTGGCAGTTAACCCTCATCCAACAGTTAACCAACTGCTACTACCCCTCTAAAAGCAATGGGGAGAGCTCCCTTGGAGGCCTCCCTAGAGCAGAAACAGCAGAAGCGAACGTGAAATTCAATTCTTCACAATGATGAAAGTTCATCCTGATTTCTGCTTTGGAAACATTTAAGCAAACCTGAAAATTAATTTTCTTTTTCTGAAAAGGAGAATGTAATTTAATTTTAATTAAATATTAAAAATGTAATTTTTGAAAAATCCTTGTTAGGGTGCCTTAAGAGAAATTCTGCTTGAAGCCTAAATAAATAAGAAGAAAAGATCTGGTTAAGATGACACCTTAGGGTTACTTCTCAGGCCATGAATTTGTATTTGTACAATTTTCTAAATTAAAAATAATACATAATCAATTTCAATAATATTGTATCTGTTGAGAGTGCATTTATTTATGTCTTATGCAATTATTCATTAACTTACCAAGTATTTATTTTCCCTTATTATACAAGCAGACTTTGCTTTTACGTATTTTTAAAATGATAACTTCTTTTAGAATGACATTTTGATAAGCAAATTGAGATAAGATACGGACAGACTTCTTAACTGGTTAATATAAATAAAAATAAAGTCAATTAGGATGGAAAAAAATGTGACTTACATGAATTGGATCCAGAATTTTGACGGCTGCTTTTTGACCATTTTTCTTATTCATTACTTTAAAAACTTTCCCATAAGTTCCTTTGCCAATCGTTTCAGTAATTTCCCATGTATCAGAAGGATCAGGAAAGTTGTCAAAGATGATTGTTTTTCCAATTAATGGAAACATGTCAAAGGTTTAAATCCCTAGAAAGAAAAAGTACAGTTTCATTTATATTTGACTGAGGATAGGAAATGGCACCCATAAACTCTTGGGATAGTATCTGATATTTTCACTCATATGGTAGAAAATATATAACAGGAACTAAACACACTTCAGAGTCAGAAAAAATTTTAATTCTCATTTGAAGGCAGATTAATATGAGGTTAAGAATGTTTTATAAGCAGAACTTTGTTGCCATGTTTAGTATAGTTCCATATTAATTGCTATTTTTAGATTAAAAGAAATGTCTTTATATAATTTTGATTTACTTCTTCATAATCATGTATTACAATGAATCAATGATTTTCAGTGAACCAGAAAGATGATCAAATTCAACTTTCTCATTTAAGTAAACCCACACTTTATAAGGCATTATAAGGCATTTTATGTCATTTCTCTTAAAACTCAGTAATGAATCTTCTCCATCGTTTTTAGGATGGACTTCCCTTAACGTAATCCTTTAAAATTATGTTAAAATTAACTTAAATCCTTTAAAATATGGCTCTTGCTTGATTTTCTATACTTTCTCTCCCTCTCTCTCTCTTTTTTTTTAGACAGAGTCTCACCATGTCGCCCTCGGTAGAGTACTGTTGCATCACAGCTCACAACAACCTCAAACTCTCAGGCTTAAGCGATTCTCTTGCCTCTGCCTCCCAAGTAGCTGGAACTATAGGCGCCTGCCACGATGTCCGGCTATTTTTTGTTGCAGTTGACATTGTTGTTTTTTAGCTGGCCGGGGCCAGGTTCAAACCCGCCAGCCTTGGTGTATGTGACTGGCGCTGTAACCACTGTGCTACAGGTGCAGAGCCTATACTTTTTCTCTTATATATACACTATGTTCCAGCCACTCTGGATCCCTCAGCCCTTTTCTTTTTTGCATGAGGACCTTTTTTTCCCTTTCTTTTTATTTCAGATTGATATGAGGGTACAAAAGTTCAGGTTACATTGTTTTCATGTCTAAGGTAAAGTTCAAGTTGTAGTTGAGCCCTTCACCCAGAGGGTGTGCTGAACGCCCTCACACTTCAGGTGAGATCCCGCCCATCACCCACCCTCTTGTCCCCTCCACTCTCCTTCTTCTCCCCTGCCCTCTCTCTCCTCTCATCTCCTCTCTCCCTGTTCTCCCCTCCCCCTCCCTAGACTGTACTCGTGTTTTTCTTTTGTGTGGGCTTGTAGTTTATACATTGGTTTCCTATTAGCATTGAGTACATTGGATACTTCCCCCCTCCTTATGTGATACTTTACTAAGAAGAATATGCATAAACCAGAAGTTACCTTAGAAAATTGCATTTTAGATAAACTTCTGCTCATTTCTAGTGTTAAGCTCAAATACTACTTATTGGTTATTCTCTGAATCTTTCCCTGATTACTTCAGAATTAATTGCTTCTTTACCTGGGCTATTAAAGCACTTTATGCATATTTTATTATTTATCGCTTTTCATAATATGTTATAGTAACGTATTTATTAATCTAACCGAGAGTTGCCTATCTTTGTATCCCAAAACTCATTCAAATATTTTGCACACACTTGGCGTTCAGTCATTTTTTCATTGAATTCTTAAGCTTGTATATTGAAAGCCAACAGTTAAGTCCTGTTAACGTATCATAACTGAAGATTGTGTTCAATAATATTACAGCATGAAAGGCGGTATTCCACGTAATGAATGTTTCTCCTGGTTGAAAACTCCTATTTCAGATGTTTAACAAGATTTAATTAGGTCTTTCGGTCTAAAATTTATATTATATAGATGGCATAAATGCTTATTTGAATGACTCAAGTAGGTACATGGAAGAAGTAGTTATCCTGTCCCTGATTATGAAATCATTAAAGAGGATGATTAGTTCTGATTACCTCTTTGCATTTTGGATCAAAGACATGAATTTCATAAAGATTAAGCGTTCTAAGAACTATTCAGAAGTGTGTTTTTATGAAGTAATATAATTTTTAGCAGGCATTCATAGCCATTTACTGCATGATGTGCCCTAAAGTATAATGAATCAGGATTTGATCCTGATCTTGTTTTGAATTTTCATATTCTTTTCAGTTCTGAATAATCCTTATTTTTCTCTTTTACTTTAAAAAGTTTTGGGGGGCTGAGTACAGTGGCTCATGTCTGTAATCCTAGGACTTTGGGAGGCCAAGGCAGGAGGATTGCTTAAGGCCAGGAGTTTGAGACCAGCCCCTGAGCAACATAGTGAGACTTCATCTCTACAAAAAATAGAAAAAAATTCAGGGTGTAGTAGCATATGGGTGTGGTGGCATACACCTACAGCCCTGAGGCTGAGGTAGGAGGATCTCTTGCACTCAGGAGTTTAAGGTTGCTGTGAACTATGATGATACTACTGCACTACAGTCTGGGTAACAGAGCAAGACCCAGTCTCAAAAACGTAAATCTTAGAAACATCTTTCCTAACCCACCTTCATAGTTAGCCTTCAGCACTAACTAACTCTGTTATTCTTCCACTAGAATGGAAGTTGCATGAGGGTACCAACTTGGTTACTTTTAGTATTGTAACCATAATTCCCAGAACAACGCCTAGCACGTGGTAGGCAATACGTAAGCATTGGCTAGGTGGGAAAATGTTTATTTGTTCAACTATTAATTCTGACAGCAGAGACCTTATTTATCTCTTTCAGTTCCAAATCTAATAATGTCTAATTCTCTGGCTGGAACATATAGTAGATGTTAAATATACAGCAATATATTGAATACATTGGATACTTTTTTTTTCCATTCATGAAGGTAACCTAAACATTTGTACCCTCATAGCAATTTGAAATTAGAAAAAAAAGAACTGAAAATACTGAGAATAAAGTACTCATTTTAAAAACTGTGTTGGGATTCACGCCTATCTAGAAGAAAAACTCAATTCAATTCAAGCTGGGGGGAGGAAGAGAGTGGGGGGGTGCTGCTACTGAATGGGCACAGTGTAGGGGTGCAGGACATAATGACAAGAGGGACTCTAGCTAACACATTCAAATATTGTGACTTGGTTGTTTATACGCTCACATTGAGCTGAAATTTAAAAAAAAATGTGTTGTGAAGAAAGGAAAAAAGGTAAATTGCTCATTAGAGGGAAAGAGAGAAACATTTATTTTTCCTAAAAGGAAGAGATTTGAGGCTATTTATAAAGTCAAGGGGCATGATCGGTAGTTAGAGAGAATGGAGACAAGAGAGAAGGAAGAATAACCAAGGAAAACAGAAAATCCCAGTGTAGGGGTGGGGCTGGAGAGATGGGCTTAGAGGGCTGGAGAGATCAGCTTAGAGCACTGAAGGAGCTCTAGGAGATCAGCTTAGAGCGCCTTTGTTGGGGGGCGGGAATAACGCTCCGGAAGGAAATCAAAATGATACAATCAGTATGGCGCTCACAGTTCACTTGGCAGCCATTACGGCCTCAGTGACTTCCAGGTGCTCAGTTCAGAGGGGTGCATCGTGTACAGCTGGGTTCTGTTTCCTATTAAAGCATTGACCTTGGTATGATCTGTGCCTCATTAGCAGTAGCGGTAGTGTTTATTTTTTCAGGGGTGAAATGGAAACTAAAGTTATCCCACCTCAAAAAAAATGCAATTTTCACCTTCACAGTTCTCAACCAAACATTGAAAGCAGCCTATTAGTCTATTACAAAACATTGTAAAATAATAATCACAGAATGACAAAAACACAGGCATTTGGGAAACAGAATGTACCTCATCAAATTCCACATAAAGCAAATAGACAAAACTCCCAACACATAAGGGAAATGAAGCCATTTAAAATGACTTCTTCAAAATCATGCATTAAAGAAAGTAAAGAACCAGACAAGAAGCAAATTGTCTGACTCTTAAACTATACTTTTTCCACCATGAAGTTGTTTATATTTTAAGAATAAAATAAATGTCACAGTTAGCAAACAACTATTTCATAACCATAGTAAATTGCATTCCACATAACAATGAATGTTCATGTATTTTTTCTACTCCTTCAGCATTCACAGAATAAAAAATACTTCTCTAGCTCATATAATTAAAAACGTTTAAGTTCTTAATTATATGATCATGTAAGCCAAATAATGATTTTCAATTTATTTGAAAATTGTAATTTATTTTTTAAATTAGATTTTTTTTAATTTCTAATTTATTTTGGTATGTTTATTTACTGTAATTCTATAAAGGTACTTTAAAAGCTGTAATTTTTCTGTTTTTGTTTTTTAGAGACGGTGTTTGTCTTTGTTGCCCAGGCTAGAGTGCAGTGGCACACTCATAGCTCGCTGTAGCCTTAAACTCCTGGTCTTAAGTGATCCTCCAGCCTCAGACTTCTGAGTAGCTAAGACTACAGGCATCCCGTCTAATTTTTAGTTGTTTTTATAGGGACAAAGTCTTGTTATGTTGCCAGGTTAGTTGCAAACTCCTGCCCTCTAGTGACCTTCCTGCTTCTGTCTCCCAAAGAGCTAGGATTACAGGCATGAGCCACTGTGCCCATCCACAACAATTATTCATCTCAACAATTACTCTACTTGTTTTTCTATACCTGCACTTAATTATTCTCTAATGAAATAACTAAACTGCCTTTCTGCCCGTTCTGAAATACGGCAAGGCTGAATTCCCACTGGGTTAGCTGTTCTCACTGCCTGGAATGCTCTTTCTTTCAATATTCACACTGCACACTAGTCTTACATTAGCCATCACCTTCCCAGTAAGTCCTGTCCTGGTCATCTTATTGAAAATCTCAACTTTCTCTTCCCTACTTCATCCTGCTTCCCAACTCCCATTCTCCCTTCCCCTGCTCCATTTTGGTAGCACTTATTACTCCTAACACACAACAGAATTTCCTATTGATTATGTTTTATTTATTGCTTTTCTTAGCCACTAGAATGTAATCCCAATCCTAGCTTGTTCACTGATGTATCCCAAAGACCTTAAAACCATGCCCGGCACAGAGAAGGTGCTCCAGAAATATTTCTTGAATATTGAATAAAAATTTAAAAATGAATAAGGAGAAAAATTTCCATTAGTTTCAACAATGAATTCTATTAAATATTTTAGAAATAAAAATGTCATCTTGTGCAATTTTTTGAGAGACTAGAGAAAATATCTATGATCAGATAGCTTGTATAAAATTAGAAAAATGTACTTGAACAAACCAAACAGAAACTCTGGATATTAAAAATAAAATAAATGAATTGAAAATTTTACTGAAGGGATTCAAAAGCAGACTTTGAGCAGGCAGAAGAATCCATAAGATCGAAAATAAATCCTTTGAAATTATCGCCTGAGTGCTAGTATGGATGTGGAGAGAAGTGAACACTTTTGCATTGCTGAAGGGATTGAAAACTAATACAACCTCTACGGAAAGAAGTATGGCGAATTCTCAAAGAACTAAAAGTGGACCTTCCATTTGATCCTGTAATCCTATTACTAGGTATCTACCTAGAAGAGCAAAAATCATTTTACCACAAAGACACGTACACCAGAATTTTACTGTAGCTCAATTCGCAATTGCTAAGATGTGGAATCAACCCAAGTGCCCATTAACCCAAGACTGGATTAACAAACTGTGGCATATATATACCATAGAGTACTATTCAGCTGTAAGAAAAGATGAAGCGTTCGATGAAAATATTTCAGATTGTATATGAAGTCAGCACATTATGCCCCATGATTGCACTAATGTACACAAATATGATTTAATTAAAAAGAAACAAAAGAAAAGATGAAGACTTCATATGTTTTGTGTTTACCGGAATGGCATTCAACAGATTCTTCTTAGTAAAGTATCTCAATGATGGGAAAAAAAATGTATCAATACTAACATGAAACCAATATATAAATAAAGTACATGTCCACATGAAAGAAAAATGCAAGTATAATCTAGTGAGGGGAGGGGAGAGGAGGGAGTGGTAAGGGAGAAGGAGGAGGATGATTGGCAGGATCTCATCTAATGTGCACAATGTGAGGGTGTTCAGCATGCCCCCAGGTGCAGGGCTCAACTACAAATTGAAGTTTACCTTAAAAATGAAAACAATGTAACCTAAACATTTATACCCTCATATTAATCTGAAGTTAAAAAAAAAAGAAATTATCATCTGAGGTGCAAAAAGAAGAAAAAGAATGAAGAAAAGTAACGTACCCAGGCACCAATATATGCATTATGAGAGTTCAAGGAGAAGAGAGAGAAAGGGGAAGAAAGCTTATTTGAAGAAGTAATAGCCCAAAATATCACAAATTTAATCAAGGAAAGACATGGATCTACCAAATCCATGAGGCTCAATGAACTGCAAGTCAAATCCTAAGAAACAGGCACCGAGACACATTTAATAATTAAGCAATCAAAAGAAAAGGACAAAGGAGGAATCTCGAAAACACCAAGAGAGAAATAACTCATTGTGTAAAACTATCAAGATTGTCAATTGATTTTTCAGAAGAAATCCTGCAAGCAGGAAGGCACATTAAGAGGCTGCAAAAAGAAACCAAATCTGGAAACCAAGAATTCTATAGCTGAAAATTAAGAGATTTCCAGACAAAAGTGGAAGGAGTTCATGACCACTACATAAGGCCCAGAAGAAATGCTGAACTGAGCCCTTCTGGGTGAAATGAAAGGATGATTGACTTGAAGCCATATCAAAATGTAAAGTTCTCCAGTAAAAACAATTACATGGGAAAATACAAAAACCAGTGTCACTGCAATTTTAGTTTGTAACTCTACGAATCTATAGGATTTAAAACACAATTGCATAAAATAGTTATAAATCTATGTTAATAGGTACACGTTATATAAAGATATAATTTGTGACATCGATAACATAAAATGTGGGGGCAGGGTTGCAAAGGAGTATGGTTTTATAGGCGATCGAGTTAAGTGGGTACTGGTTTCAAATAAATTCCTGTGATTTTAGGATGTTTATGTAATCCCCATGGTAAAGAAAATATGTATAAAATACACACAAAAGGAGAAGAAAGGAATTGAAACATGTTATTGCAAAATATCCATTAAACACAAAGACAGTATCAGAGGAAATGAGTGACAAAAATTTATAATACATACAGAATACAAAAATAGTAGCAATAGTAGTCGACATTTTAAACCTATAAATTCTCCAATCAAAGGGAAAGATTGGCAGAATGTATTTAAAAAAAAAAAAAAACCTAATCAAACTATATGCTGTCCACAAGCATACTTACTTGAAGGAATAGGTTGGAGCTGAAAATATGGAAAAAGATATTTCTTGCAAATAGCAACAAAAAGACAACACAAGTAGCTATACTAATATCCAACAAAGTAGGCATTAAGCCAGAAAATGTGATAAGAGGCAAAGAAGGACATTACGTAAAGATAAAACAGTCAATTTCACAAGAAGATACGATAATCACAACACATATGCCCCAAAATCAGAGCTTAAAAATGTGTGACCAAACATTGACAGAACTGAACGGGGGAGAAAACCACCTTTAAATAATAACAGAAGGCTTTAATAACCCATTTTCAGTAATAGTTAGAACAGTAAGGCAGAAGATGAGAATAAAGGACGTGAAAAACACTACAGATCAATTGGACCTGATAGACATATACAGAACACGTCACCCAACAATGGCAGAATATATATTTTTCTCAAGTGCACAAGGACCATTCTCTAACATAGACTATATTTCAGACTGCAATATGAGCCTTGATAAATTTTTTTTTTTGAGACAGAGTCTCAAGCTGTCACTCTTGGTAGAGTGCGGTGGCATCACAGCTCACAGCAACCTGAGACTCTTGGGCTTAAGCGATTCTCTTGCCTCAGTCTCCCAGGTAACTGGGACTACAGGTGCTCGCCACAACGCCTGGCTATTTTTTTTCTGTTGTTGTTATTGTTGCAGCTGTCATTGTTGTTTTAGCTGGCCCAGACCGGGTTCAAACCCGCCGGTCCCAGCTGTGTATGTGGCTGGTGCCCTACCCACAGAGCGACAGGTGCCGCCTGAGCCTTGATAAATTTTAACAGATGAAAACATGTATGTTTTCTGATTAAAATGGAAAAAGTATATTTTCCGATCAAAATGGAATGAAACTAGCAATCAATAGCAGAAAGAAAACTGGAAAATCCATAAATGTGTAGAAATCAAACAGCACACTATTAAACAACTAATAAGTCATAGAAGGAATCACAAGGGAAATCAGAAACTATCTTGAGACAAGTGAAAATGAAAATACAATATGCAAAGCTTACAAGATGCAGTGAAATGATGCTGAAAGAGAAACTTATAGCTTGAAAATCTTACATTAAGGCTCGGCGCCTGTGGCTCAACGGGCTAAGGCACTAGCCACGTACACCTGAGCTGGCGGGTTCGAATCCAGCCCTGGCCCGCCAAACAGCAATGACGGCTGCAACCAAAAAATGGCCAGGCGTTGTGGCGGGTGCCTGTAATCCCAGCTACTTGGGAGGTGGAGACAGGAGACTCGCTTGAGCCCAGGAATTGGAGGTTGCTGTGAGCTGTGATGCCACGGCACTCTATCCAGGGTGACAGCTTGAGGCTCTGTCTCAAAAAAAAAAGGCTTATTTATAAGT
>CAUYRH010091293.1:0-16019 GCA_963574655.1 Perodicticus potto | reverse complement strand
TAGAGTGCTGTGGCGTCACAGCTCACAACCTCCAGCTCTTTCGCTTACGTGATTCTCTTGCCTCAGCCTCCTGAGTAGTGTACAGGCGCCTGCCACAACACCCTGCTATTTTCTGTTGCAGTTTGGCTGGGGCTGGGTTTGAACCCGTCACCCTCGGTATATGGGGCCGGCGCCCTACCCACTGAGCCACAGGGGCTGCCCACTGTGCCTGGTCTTAACCACACATTTTTAAAATATTGGCTGAGGGGAGGCACCTGTGGCTCAAAGTAGGGCGCCGGTGCCATATGCCAGAGGTGGCAGGTTCAAACCCAGCCCTGACCAAAGAAAAAAAGAAAAACCGCAAAAAAATTAGCTGAGGCAGAGTGTGGTTGGAATCACACCTGTAATTCTAACATTTTGGGAGGATGAGGTGGGAGGATTGCTTGAGGTCAGGAGTTGGAGACCAGCCTCAACAACACATTGAGACCCTGTCTCCACAAAAAGTAGAAAAATGGTGTTGGGGCCAGTGCCTGTAGTCCCAGCTACTTAGGAGACTTGAGTCTAGGAATTGACTCAGTTGGCTGAGTTACAGTGGGCTATGATCACACCAATGCGCTCCAGCCTGACAGAGCAAGACCTTGACTCTAAAAAAAAAAAAAAAGGAATATATGTTCCACAACTGAATTACAGAACTTTAGAATCATTAAATACCAAGCATTCATTTCATAAACAAATAGTGTACAGATACCCTGTACTAGGCCCAGGAGGGAAAAACTATAACCCAGGTTCATGCTTTTAGGGACTCACATTTGGTTGAGAGTACCCAAATGGGAATAAACCCTACCAGCCATGTGGTTGGTTCCTAGCTGCTGCTATCCTAAGGGGGCATTTTGTGGGAATTAGAAAAAGGAACCCCGTAGGCAGCGCCTGTGGCTCATCCAATACGCGCCGGCCCCATGTGGCGAAGCTGGTGGGTTCAAACCCAGAGGCCAAACTGCAAAACAGGAAAATAGCCGGGCGTTGTGGCGGGCGCCTGTAGTCCCAGCTACTCGGGAGGCTGAGGCAGGAGAATCACCTAAGCGCAGGAGTTTGAGGTTGCTGTGAGCTGTGTGACGCCACGGCACTCTACCCAGGGCGATAAAGTGAGCCTCTTTCTCTACCAAAAAAAAGAAAAAGGCGCCCCTTACTCTGATTATTTTAAGTCTTCTATGAGAGAATGATTTAAAAAAAAATTGGGGGCGGCACCTGTGGCTCAAAAGAATAGGGCGCTGGTCCCATATGCTGGAGATGCGGGTTCAAACCCAACCCCAGCAAAAAACAAAACTGCAAAAAAAAAAAAAATTGGGGCGGCACCTGTGGCTCAGCTAGTAGGGCGCCAGCCACATATACGGAGGGTGGCAGGTTCAAACCTGGCCCCAGGTGAACTGCAAAACAAAAAAATAGCCGGGGGCTGTGGCGGGCGCCTGTAGTCCCAGCCACTTGGGAGGCTGAGGCAAGAGAACTGCTTAAGCCCAACTGTTTGAGGTTGCTGTGAGCTGTGACGCCACTACACTCCATCGAGGACGACATGGTGAGACTCAGTCTCAAAAAAATAAAAAACTAATTGAGAGGCCTGGGCTAGTGGCTCACTTCTGTAATCCTAACACTTTGTGAGGCTGAGGCAGGTGAATTGCTTGAGCTCAGGAGTTAGAGACCAGCCGAGCAAAAGTGAGACCCTGTCTCTACTAAAAGAAAAAAAAAAAAAAAATACAGGCTCAGTGCCTGTGGCTTAAGCGGCTAAGGTGCCAGCCACATACACCTGAGCTGGCGAGTTCGAATCCCGCCCCGAGGCCCGCCAAACAACAATGACGGCTGCAACCAAAAAATAGCCGGGTGTTGTGGTGGGCGCTGGTGGTCCCAGCTACTTGGGAGGCGGAGGCAGGAGAATCGCTTGAGCCCAGGAATTGGAGATAGCTGTGAGCTGTGATGCCACAGCACTCTATCCAGGGTGACAGCTTGAGGCTCTGTCTCAAAAAAAATAGAAAAACAGGGAGGCGTCTGTGGCTCAGTGAGTAGGACGTCAGCCCCATATACCGAGGGTAGAGGGTTCAAGCCAAGCCCCGGCCAATTTTTTTAAATTGCAATTAAAAAAAAAAAAAAATTGCTGCGCGTTGTGGTGGGCGCCTGTGGTCCCGGCCACTTGGGAGGCTGAGGAAAGAGAATCGCCTAAGCCTAAGGGCGGGAGGTTGCTGTGAGCTGTGTGATGACTCGGCACTCTACCGAGGGTG
Organism: Perodicticus potto; assembly: GCA_963574655.1. Taxonomy (NCBI): domain Eukaryota; kingdom Metazoa; phylum Chordata; class Mammalia; order Primates; family Lorisidae; genus Perodicticus; species Perodicticus potto. Next base: position 13,773 of record CAUYRH010091293.1, on the reverse strand, counting down.
ACAAAGTGAGACTCTGTCTCTTAAAAAAAAAAAAAAAAATAGCAAAACAGAGGCAAGAGGATTGCTTGAGCCAGAGTTGGAAGTTGCTGTAAGTTAAGATGTCACAGCACTCTACCCAGGATGACAGCTTGAGACTCTGTCTCAAAAAAAGGAAAAAAAAGGGCGGCGCCTGTGGCTCATCGAGTAGGGTGCCAACCCCATATACCGAAGGTGGTGGGTTCAAACCCGGCCTCAGCTGAACTGCAAAACAGAAAAATCGCCGGGTGTTGTGGCGGGCACCTGTAGTCCCAGCTACTCGGGAGGCTGAGGCAAAAGAATCGCCTAAGCCCAGGAGTTGGAGGTTGCTGTGAGCTGTGTGACACCACAGCACTCTACCAAGGGCGATAAAGTGAGACTCTGTCTCTACAAAAAAAAAAAAATAATAATAATGAGTGGATTTTCCTGAGCTCATAGGTTCAAGACCAGTCTGAGCTAGAGCAAGACCATGTCTCTAAAATAGCCGGGTGTTGTGGTGGGTGCCTCTAGTCTCAGCTACTTGGGGTGGTTGAGGCAAGAGGATCAATTATGCCCAAGAGATGGAGGTTGCTGTGAGCTATGATACCACAGTACTCTACCACGTGTGACAAAATGAGACTCTGTCTCAAAAAAAAAAAAAAAAAATTAATTGGCCTGTTCATGGTGACTTACACCTGTAATTCTAGCACTCTGGGAGGCTGAGATGGGTTGATTGCTTGAATTCACAAGTTTGAGACCAGCCTGAGCAAGGGTAAGACCCTGTCTCTACTAAAAATAGAAAAACTAGTTGGGCATTGTGGTGGGCACCTATAGTTCCAGCTACTTAGTACTTAGGAAGCTAAAGCAGGAGGACCAATTGAACCCAAGAGTTTGAGGTTGCCATGAGCCAGGCTGATGCCATGGCACTCTAGCCTGGGCAACAGAGTGAGACCCATCTCAAACAACAACATTTTTGGAAAGAAGTTTTTTTTTTCCTTTTTTGGAGACAAGAGTCTTGCTTTGTCACCCTGGCTAAAGTGCAGTGGCATTGTCAAAATTCTGGACTGAAAAAAAAAAAAAAAGTAAAAAAGGGTGGCACCTGTGGCTCAGTGGAGTAGGGCCCCATATGCCGGAGGAGGTGGGTTCAAACACAGACCCGGCCAAAAATTGCAAAAAAAAAAAAAAAAAAAATTCTAGGCTGAAGGGCAGTGCCCTCAGTGGGTAGGGCATTGACCCCATATACTGAGGGTGGCAGGTTTGAACCCGGCACCGGCCAAGCTGCAAACAATAAATAGCCAGGCGTTGTGGTGGGCGCCTGTAGTCCCAGCTACTCGGGAGGCTGAGGTAGGGTTATCGCCTAAGCCCAAAAGCTGGAGGTTGCTGTGAGCTGTGACCCTATAGCACTCTACTGAGGGTGATAATCTGAGTCTCTGTCTCTGTAAAAAAAAAAAAAAAAAAAATTCTGAGCTGAAGCTGTCCTCCCACTTGAGCCTCACAGAAAGTTAGGATTACAGGCCTGAGCCACTGCCACTGTGCCTGGCCATAATTTCTTATTGTTCTTTCTTTTTTTTAGTTTTTACTTATTTGCTTTTGAGACAGAGTCTCACTTTGTTACCCTCAGTAGAGTACCCTAGTGTCATAGTGCACAGCAACCTCAAACTCTTTGGGCCCCAGCCTCCTGAGTAGCTGGGACTATAGGCGCTCCCCACAATGCCTGGCTATTTTTAAAGACAGGGTCTCACTCTGGCTCAGGCTGGGCTTGAACTCGTGAGCTCAAGCAGTTGCCCATTCCACCCCCACCCTCCATCCCCCACTCCCACCCCCACTCTGGCCTCCTAGAGTGCTAGGATTACAGACAGGTGTGAGCTGGGTTCTCACTAAGTTACTCAGGCTGGTCTTTTTTTTTTTTTTTTTTTAGGGAGAGGAAGGGGGAGGCTTGACAGAGGGAGGGTAAAAGGCAGGACCACACCTATGGAGCATTATGACAAGGGTACAAGTCAAATCTGTCAAGTGTAGAACACAGATGTTTTTGTACAATGATCAAGTAAATGAGGTGAATGGTCTTTTTTTTTTTTTTTAGAGACAGAGTCTCATTTTGTCCCCCTTGGCAGAGTGCCGTGACGTCACAGCTCACAGCAACCTCCTGCTCTTGGGCTTAGGCAATTCTCCTGTCTCAGCCTCCCGAGTAGCTGGGACTACAAGCGCCCACCACAACGCCCAGATATTTTTTGTTGCAGTTTGGCTGGGGCTGGGTTCGAACCCGCGACTCTCAGTATATGGGGCTGGTGCCCTACTCACTGAGCCAGAGGTGCTGCCCTTTTTTTTTTTTAAGATGGTCTCACTTGGTCGCCCTTGGTAGAGTGCTGTGGCTTCATAGCTAACAGCAACCTCAAACTCTTGAGCTCAGGTGATTCTCCTGCCTCAGCCTCCCAAGTAGCTGGGACTACAGGCGCCCACCACAACGCCCGGCTATTTTTTGTTGCAGTTTGACCGGGGCTGGGTTTGAACCCGCCACTCTCAGTATATGGGGCTAGTGCCCTACTCACTAAGCCAGAGGTGCTGCCCTTTTTTTTTTTAAGATGGTCTCACTTGGTCGCACTTGGTAGAGTGCAATGGCTTCATAGCTCACAGCAACCTCAAACTCTTGAGCTCAAGCGATTCTCTTGCCTCAGCCTCCCAGGTAGCTGGGACTACAGGCGCAGGCGCGTGCCACAATGCCTGGCTATTTTTTAGAGAGGACATCCGGCTCTGGCTCAGGCTGGTCTAGAACCCGTGACTCAGGCAATCCACCTATCTCAGCCTCTGGAGTGCTAGGATTACAGGTGGTAGCCACCTCACCCAGCCTCAGGCTGGTCTTGAACTCTCAGCCTCTAGTGGTACAGCAACTCAGCTGCCATCATAGCAAGGATTGCAGGTATGAGCCACCATGCCTGGCTTGAGAGCACTACTTATAGTCCTTTTGTGCTCCTCACATCCTTGCTCAATGGCCCTGTGAATGTTGTCCCTGCGGAGCTGTGAAGCTCAGAGTCTGGTGGGGAAGACTGACTATAGTGAGGTAGTAATCCCCAAAATTCTCATTGCCAGGACGGAAAAGCACAAAGGACCATGGGAGGCATGGACCAGGGGAGACTGCCCTGCCTGTCAGCTAAGGAAGATCAGAGAGGCCTTCCTGCAGGAGGAGATGATCTCCCATCTGAGATGAAAAAAGGTGGGGGAAAGTGAGGTAGATGTTCCTGAGTCCTAGTATTTGCACATCTGGGATGTCTGCAGGAGACAATGGCCATGTGACACTGTAAAATACTTGACAGATGCAGCTGGGCACAGTGGCTCGTGCTTGTAATCCTAGCACTCTGGGAGGAGGAAGCGGGTGGATTGCCCTTACCTCACAAGTTGGAGACCAGTCTGAACCAGAGTGAGACCCCGTCTCTAAAAATAGCCTGGTGGTGGCGCCGTAGCTCAAAGGAGTAGGGTACCCACCCCAAATGTCAGAGGTGGCGGGGTCAAACCCAGCCCCGGCCAAAAACTACAAAAAAAACAAACAAAAAAAAAAAAACCCAAAACAAAAAAACAATAAATAAAAATAAAAATAGCCTGGCGTTGTGGTGGGGGCCTGTAGTCCCACCTACTCGGGAGGCTGAGGCAGGAGAATCACTTGAGGCTCGGCGCCCATATCTCAGTGAATATGGCATCAGCCACTTACACCGAGACTGGCAGGTTTGATCCTGGCCCAGGCCTGCTAAACAACAATGACAACTACAACCAAAAAAATAACTGGGTGTTGTGGTGGGGGCCTGTAGTCCCAGCTACTTGGGAGGCTGAGGCAAGAGAATTGCTTAAGCCCAAGAGTTGGAGGTTGCTGTGAGCCATGACGCTATGGTACTGAGGATGACAAAGTAAGACTGTCTCAAAAAAAAAAAAACTTTTTTTTTTTTGAGACAGAGCCTCAAGCTGTCACCCTGGATAGAGTGCTGTAGCATCACAGCTCACAGCAACCTCCAATTCCTGGGCTCAAGTGAGTCTCCTGCCTCTGTCTCCCAAGTAGCTGGGACTACAGGCGCCCCCCACAACGCCCGGCCATTTTTTGGTTGCAGCCGTCGTTGTTTGGCAGGCCCGGGTTGAATTCGAACCCGCCAGCTCAGGTGCATGTGGCTGGCGCCTTAGCCCGTTGAGCCACAGGCGCCGGGCCAAAAAAAAAACACTTGACTGATAACTTAAAATTATCAGTGAGGATATGGAATAATAACTTTCATCCAGTGCTGGTGGGTGTGTAAACTGGTACGATGACTTGAGAATTCAGTTTGGCAATACTGAGTAAAAGTGAACGTCTGAACACCCTATGACCCAGCAATTCACTCCTACAGATATAGCCTGAGAGTCCTGGGCACAAGACAGCAGATTTGGGCAAGAATGAGGCAGCCATGTCTACAACTGCAACAAATTGAAAACTACCTACTTGTCCAATGACAGAACAGGGAAATAAAATGGTAGTGGGATAGTACACAGCATTTAATAGGAATGAGCTTGATCTATGTGTGTATTGTATTAGATATATGCACAAATGCCATGCTGCTTAGGGAAAATGCTAAAAGATTTTTTTAAAAATGTAAATTTAGGGGCGGTGCCTGTAGCTCAGTGAGTAGGGCACCAGCCCCATATACTGAGGGTAGCAGGTTCAAACCCAGCCCTAGCCAAACTGCAACAAAAAAATAGAGGAGCATTGTGGTCCCAGCTACTTAAGAGGCTGAGGCAAGATAATCGCCTAAACCCAGGAGTTGGAGGTTGCTGTAAGCTGTGTGACGCCACGGCACTCTACCAAGGGCGATAAAGTGAGACTCTGTCTCTAAAAAAAAAAAAAAAAGTGGCTACCATAGGTTTATTGGAAGAAGCTGGGAAGGAAGCGAATGCAGCAAACTCTGCAGAATTGTTAGTTTTAGTTGGGACTGTGGTATTAGTCACCCAAATGGCTTTACTTCTTGGTCAGTTTTACATTTCATAAAATCAAGAATTAGGCAAGCAATGAGGGCAGGGGCATTCTAGGCGATTTGGAGGCTTGAGATAGAAAGGGCGAGGAGGGGTGAGAAATTGTTGGGTGTAGGAAAAAGGGGAGGGCTGTTGGGCGACGGGCAGGTTGGCACACCCACCCTCTGGGTAGGCCCGGGAGGGGCGCGGCGGCTTCCCAGTGCCCCAGCAACCCTAGGCCGGGAGAGGCCGCGCACCCGCCTGAAGGGCATTCCTGGGCACCGGGTCCCCCCCTTGGGGCCGTCTGGCGGCTGGGCCCGACAGCGTCAGGCAGCAGCCTGCGGCAGATGGGCCGCCCCGACTTCCTGCGCTCGGCCCGTGGGAACCGGGGCGGGGGCTCCAGGAACCGCCCCGGGGGAGCGGCCCACAGATGGGGCGGGGGCCCGGGCGGCGGCAGATGGGTGCGAGGCCGGCCTGGGGCCGCGCGACAAAGGCGAAGGCGCAGATGTTCGCAGGAGCAGGGCGCAGGGGAGGGGAGCCCGGAAAAACCTGCTCGCTTCTCCGGACGCTGCTCGGGCGGGCCCCAAAAAGGTGCGGCTGGTGGGGCCACCGCCTGGGGCAAGGAAAGGCGGGAGCCGAGGTCACGTCTAAGGGCGTCTCAGGTGGAAGCGTTTTACCTCTGGCCGCTCCCACCAAGTCAGCGGTCCCACCCTCTTGCTGGGAATACTAGAAAGACATCTCAGGAATCTGGGCTGAACACACCTCCAGCTAGGGGCCGCCTCCCTCAGCCCCTCTAGTAATTTGTGCGTGCTCTTGCACACCCCTGTCTTCAATACCATCCTCATTATCATAGCAGCAACAATGGTGGCTGACATTTATTAAGCATTTATCAGGCCTTTAAACCATTATTTAATTCTTACAGCGCAGAAGTTGCTCTAAATATCTCCTCCAGTGAGGGCCTGTGAACCAGGAAGTCCTGAATAAGTAACTTTTCCCACTTCCCACCAAGTACCAGAGCATAATTGGATTGGAGTCCAAGAGTGGAGCACCTACTGCTTGCTGAACTCCGCGGCAGAGCTGAGATGGTGTAGGGAACAGAACTGACAGCCGTCTTTGCCCCTGTGCAGTTTTTTTTTGTTTTTTGGAGGCAGAGCCTCAAGCTGTCATCCTGGATAGAGTGCTGTTGCATTACAGCTCACAGCTACCTCCAATTCCTGGGCTCAAGCGAGGCTCCTGCCTCCGCCTCCCAAGTAGCTGGGATTACAGGCGCTCGCCACAACACCTGGCCATTTTTTGGTTGCAGCCGTCATTGTCGTTTGGCGGGCCGGGGCTGGATTCGAACCCGCTAGCTCAAGGTGTATGTGGCTGGCGCCTTAGCCGGTTGAGCCACAGGCGCTGAGCCGCCCCCCTGTGCAGTTTTTATTCTGGGTGTGTGTGTGGAGGGGATTGCAGCAGGGTACACAATATATATTATGTTATCTGATGATAAATATAATAGAGAAAAATGTTAGGGAATTGGGGGAGAGGGAAAGCTGGAAAATTGGGGGTACGTTACAATCTTGAATGGGTTGGGTGGGAGGGCAGTAAATGCCTCCCTAAAAAAGGTGATATTTCAACGAAGAACGTGTTCCTGGCCAGGAGTGGTGGCTCAGGCCTGTAAACCTAGCACACTGGGAGGCAGAAGCTGGTGGATCCCTTGAGCTCAGGAGTTCAAGACCAAATTAAGCAAGAGCAAAACCCCATCTCTACTAAAAATAGAAAAATTAGCTGGGCGTGGTGGCACGCTCCTGTAGTCCCAGCTACTCAGGATCCTCAAAAGGATAGCTTGAGAGGGAGGGGTGGGGAAAGGAAGAGCAGAGAGAGGGAAGGAGCGAGGTGGGTGGCGGAGTCTTGGTGTGTGCCACACCTTTTGGAGGCAAAACACGATTGTAAGAGGGACTTTACCTAACAAATGGAATCAGTGTAACCTGGTTTCCTGTACCCTCAATGAATTCCCCCCAACCCCCCAAAAAAGGCTCGGCGCCCATGGCTCCAGCAGCTAAGGCGCGCCAGCCACACACACCTGAGCTGGCGGTTCAAATCCAGCCCGGGCCCGCCAAACAACAATGACGGCTACAACCAAAAAATGGCAGAGCGTTTCGGCGGGCGCATGTAGTCCCAGCTACTTGAGAGGCAGAGGCAAGAGACTCGCTTGAGCCCAGGAATTGGAGGTTGCTGTGAGCTGTGATGGCACAGAACTCTATCCAGGGCAACAGCTTGAGGCTCTGTCTCAAAAAAAAACAAAAACAAAAACCCTTAATGGGCTTAAGTAATTCTCCTGCCTCAGCCTCCCGAGCAGCTGGGATTACAGGCGCCCGCCACAACGCCCAGCTATATATATACATATATATATATATTTGTTGGCTCAGCGCCTGTGGCTCAACGGGCTAAGGCGCCGGCCACGTACACCTGAGCTGGCGGGTTCGAATCCAGCCTGGGCCCGCCAAACAACAATGACGGCTGCAACCAAGAAATGGCGGGGTGTTGTGGCTGACGCCTGTAGTCCCAGCTACTTGGGAGGCGGAGGCAAAAGACTCGCTTGAGCCCAGGAATTTGGAGGTTACTGTGAGCTGTGATGCTACAGCACTCTACCCAGGGCAACAGCTTGAGGCTCTGTCTCAAAAAAATACATATATGTTTTTGTTACATATATATATAATAAATATATATATATTTGTTTAGAGACAGAGTTTCACCCTATTGCCCTTGGTAGAGTGCTGTGGCATCACAGCTCATAGCAACCTCCATCTCCTGGGCTTAGGCAATTCTCTTGTCTCAGCCTCCGAGTAGCTGGGACTACAGGCACCCTCCACAACGCCCGGCTATCAATTTTTTTTCGTTTTCTTTTTTTTGGTAGAGACAGAGTCTCACTTTATCACTTTCGGTAGAGCACCGTTGCGTCACACAGCTCACAGCAACCTCCAACTCCTGGGCTTAGGTGATTCTCTTGCCTCAGCCTCCCGAGTAGCTGGGACTACAGGCAGCCGCCACAATGCCCAGCTATTTTTTTTTTTTTATTTTTTTGAGACGGAGCCTCAAGCTGTCACCCTGGATAGAGTGCAGTGGCATCACAGCTCACAGCAACCTCCAATTCCTGGGTTCAAGCGAGTCTTCTGCCTCTACCTCCCAGTAGCTGGGACTACAGGCACTGGCCACAATGCCGGACCATTTTTTGGTTGCAGCTGCCATTGTTGTTTGGCGGGCCTGGACTGGATTCAAACCCGCCAGCTCAGGGGTACGTGGCTGGTGCCTTAGCCCGTTGAGCCACGGGCGCCGAGCCTAGCTATTTTTTTTGTTGCTGTTGTTGTTGCAGTTATTTAGCTGGCCCGGGCTGTGTTCAAACCCACCACCGTTGGTGTATGTGGCTGGCGCCATGACCACTGTGCTACAGGTGCCAAGCCTGATGGGTCATTTTAAAGTGCATGATTCAGTGGCATGAAAAATAAAAAAATAAATAAAGTGCATGATTCAGTGGCATTTAGTACATTCACAATATTAGGCAACCACCACCTCTATCTAGTTCCAAAACATTGTCATCACCCCAAACAGAAACCCATATCTGTTAAACAGTTGCTCCCTCTTCCCCCTCCTCACTGCCCCTGGTAACCACTAATCTCCTTGCCTTTTTTTTTTTTTAAACTTTTTATTGTGTCTCTCTCTTTTTTTTTGCAGCCGTCATTGTTGTTTGGCAGGCCCGGGCTGGATTCGAACTGGCCAGCTCAGGTGTACGTGGCTGGCGCCTTAACTAGTTGAGCTATAGGCTCCGAGCCTAAATTTTTTTTTTTTTTTTGCAGTTTTTGGCCAGGGCTGGGTTTGAACCTGCCACCTCTGGTATATGGGACTGGCGTCCTCCTTCGAGCCACAGGCGCCGCCCAAAAAAGTATATTCATTAAAAAAAAATGTTAAATTGACTCATAATAGATGTATATATTTTCAGAGGGACTTTGTCTTTTACTCTGGGTGAGATAGGAGCTATGGGAGGGTTTTGCGCAGAGAAGGATCGTGGCCTGATTCACTGTGCTGAATCTCATCAACTCTAATGCAACCAATGAATCATTAATATACCCACCGTGTGTAAGGCCAAAGCCCCAGCCCCATCTCTGGCCTTGCCTCTATCTTTCCATTTGTATAATAACGAACGGAGAGTTTCTTTCTTTTTTTTTTTTTTTTGAGACAGAGCCTCAAGCTGTCACCCCAGACAGAGTGCGGTGGCATCGCAGCTCACAGCAACCTCCAATTCCTGGGCTCAAGTGAGTCTCCTGCCTCCAACTCCCAAGTAGCTGGGACCACAGGCGCCCGCCACAACGCCCGGCCATTTTTTGGTTGCAGCCGTCATTGTTGTTTGGCGGGGCCCGGGGCTGGATTCGAACCCGCCAGCTTAGGTGTACATGGCTGGCGCCTTAGCCTGTTGAGCCACAGGCGCCGAGCCTGAAATCACTTTTGAAAATTCTAGATAAAAGAGATCTACATGGCAGCACTTGTTCAAAAATACAACGAAAAGTCCATAAATGTTATATGAGATCAGAAGAATAGAGGTTAGTTAGGTCCAAGAAAAGACTGGAATATTAGGACACTCCCTTGTATTCCTTTTCTTAAATCACTGTTTTAAATTTCTACTTTTAATAATAATATCAGTGCTTATATTGATTATGCTTTATACTTATACACTTTATAGCAAAGCAAATAAACAAACTAGGGCTGAGAGTTTCACTCTGGCCCAATTTATGAATCTTCACATTCATTCCCCCTTCAACTCAGTTACAAGACCAAGACAGATGTGGTAAGGTAGATGGGAGCAACATTTCATTTAAAATATCTGTATTTGTATATTTAATAGCTTTCCTATAAGATAAATAAAGTTCATTCTGAATTATTTTTCACATTATTTTTAAAAATGTTAATTCCTAAAATGAACATACAGCCTTCTTAATGGAAATAGTTACTATTTATTATGGAAAGGCAAATACAAGCAGTATGTTGAGTTCTAAAGAAACAACAGCATAAATGCCGTAAATATACAGATCATGTAGACTTATCTAGTTATCATTATCACATATTCATCTTCATGTTTATCAAAAACCCCTTTAATGTAGACCTCTTTAAATTTTGTTAGAAGGCAATTTACATAGCATCTTGTAATCCCAGCACTCTGGGAGGCTGAGGCAGGGACATTGTTTGAGCTCAGGAGCTCAAGACAAACATGAGCAAGACTGAGACCCTATCTCTAAAAAAAGCCAGACAGTGGCAGAGCCTGTAGTCCCAGCTACTTGGGAGGCTGAGCCAAGAGGATTCCTTAAGCCCAAGAGTTTGAGGTTGCTGTGAGCTGTGACACCACAGCACTCTACCCAGAGCAACAAAGTGAAACTGTGTCTCAAAGGAAAGAGAGAGAGAGAAAGACGGGTTTTATTTTCACTCTTAATTTTAGAGTTGGTTTGACTTTATTATGTACAAGTCAAATATTTTGGACAAGTCCAAGCTGAGTTGGAGATTCTGTTTACCTTCAATAATGTTCAAGTAACTCTTATTTTGTGACTTGTTTCTTTCTACACTGACTTTTTGTCCAATTAAAATTTATCCAGATTTCTGTCCTGGATTATTTTTGCAGTATTTCTTTAGGTGTTTCCATGTGTTTCTTTGTATTCTTATATAAATGTCAAGTTGAAGTAGTTTTAAAAAGGAGGACTGTATTGAAGACCATATATTATAGAAAAACTAAATAAATTTATAACTTTGCTATCCCAAAGAAATGATAAGGACATATCTCAAATTTTCAAATGAGTCTAATAACCATGAATAACTTAAAAATTTAATAATTAAGCAAAGATTTTAATAATTTTAGTGATAAATCATGGCTATCACAATACTGCTGTGTCAGCAGCAATTCTGGGCTTGTTTTTCAATCATCCTACTCTTCACGTAGAATATATGGTTTAAATAATCCAAAATACATCAGTCTTATGTAAAGTGCTACATACACTTATACTCAAAAGTCTCAATACAAATAACAACACAAAGAAAACTGAATTTGGAGTGAGGGCTGCAATTTCTGCATCAGTTCAAATACTTATTAACTAAAGGTATTTATTAAAATACTTAACATCTCTGAGATATAGTTTCTTCACATGTAAATAGGAATAACAACAAATTTCCTACATTTCTGATAGGGTTATACTTGCATTACCTAGTACAGCTTGCATCACAGAGTTTTGTAGGCATTAAACCACCATCCAAAATTTGAAAATAGTGATTTCCACCTCAATCAGGGTCTTAAAGCTAGGCAGTTTCATCACCTTCCTCTTAACTAGTGAGAAATTCTAAATGTTTCTTATAGATTGTCCCTTACTTTCTGCTTTCAAACTATCTGGCTAAGCTAAAACCTATTCAGAGTATTTCCTTGCTGGGGTGGCTTACTTGTATTCATCATCTCAGGTCTCTGCTTGAAAGCAGAATCGACTTTATTAGGTGTTCGTAATGATAATGTGGTACATTCCTGCAAACATAAAGAGGTATGAAATAGAAAGTTATGCTAATGTATAAATACAAATAGCGAGTGAAGGATGAAATTTTTTATCTGCCAGAACTCTAATCCTAAAGGAATTAAATAACAAGCTTCTCAGAGGAGGAAAATCAAGTTAAATGGAAAATATTATTATACATTAAGAGGCAAAGTAATGTCCAAAGAAGTGAAATGCAGAAGTAGCAGGATCACCTAACTTAGAGGTTCTAACATCCAAATTTTATTTTTAAATTTCAGTAACATGAGGGTGAAGTTGATTGGCTTACATCATTTGTGTTTTTTAGGTAAAGTCCACGTTGTAGTTGAGCCCTTCACACAGGGGTGTGCTGTATACCCTTAAATTGTGTCCATTAGGAATCACTTAACAATCCCCTCTTCGCTCCCCTCTCCATTTTCCCTTCCCCTACTCCAAATTTAATTGTGTTTTTCTCTTATGTGGGCATATAGTTGTGTATCTATTGGTTTCATATTAGTATTGCATACATTGCATACTTGCTTTTTCATTCTCACTAACTTTACTGAGAATGTTCTTCAACTCCAGGTTAATATAAAAGATATAAAGTCTCTACCTTTTTTATGGATTAATAGTATTCCATGGTATGCAGACCTCACAGTTTATTAATCCATTCATGAGTTGATGGGCACTTGGGTTGGTTCCATGTCATGGCAACTATGAATTGTGCTGTGATGAACATTTTAGAACAAATGTCCTTATAGTAAAGGATTTGTTTTCTTCTGGGTAGATAACTAGTAATGGGATTGTGGGATCAATTGTAAGGTTTACTTTTAGCTTTTTGAGGATTCTCCATACTTCTTTCCATAGAGGCTGTACTAATTTGCAATCCTGCCAGAAGTGTAAAAGTATTCCCTTCTCTCCACATCCACGCCAACATCTGCAGCTTTGAGACTTTGTGATGTGGGCTATTCTCATTGGAGTTAGGTGATATCTCAAGGTGATTTTGATTTGCATTCCTCTGATGATGAGCAGTTTTTCATGTATTTACTTGGCCATTTGTCAGTCTTCCTCAGTGAAGTTTCTGTTCTTGTCTCTTGCCCACTTATAAATGGATTCTTTGCTCTTTTCTTTTTGATTAATTTGAGTTCTCTATGTCAGCCCTTTGTCAGATTTGTAGCATGCAGACATCTTCTCCCATTTTGAAGGTTGTATATTTGCTTTAGCTATTGTACCCTTTGATGTTAGCATTCCAGATCGTATATAAAACCAGCACATTGTACACCATAAATGCATTAATATACACAGTCATGATTTAATAAAAAAAAAAGGTTTTTAGTTTTATTACATCCCTTTTATTTATTTTAGTATTTCTGCAATTGCCAAGGAGTCTTCTTCATAAAAATATTTTCCCAGGCTGATGTTGTTGGAAGTTTTTCCCACACTTTCTTCTCATATTTGTATAGTTTTATGTTTTAAATTTAAATCTTTATCAAGCAAGAATCAGTTTTTGTAAGCGGTGAGAGGAGTGGGTCCAGTTTCAGTCTTGTATTTGTGGCTAAGTATTTTTACCCACACCATTTATTAAATAGAGATTCTTTTCTTCAGCATATGCTTTTGTTTGATTTATTGAAGATCAGATGGCAATATGTGGCTGGTTGCATTTCTAAACTCTCTATTCTATTCCATACATCTACATTTCTGTTTTTTGTTCAAGTACCATGCTGTTTTGATCACTGTAGACTTGTAGTATAATCTAAAGTCTGGTAATGTGATCCCTCCAGATTTATTTTTGTTTCTTAGAATTTCATTGTCTTTTAGGATTTTTTTTTTCCTGGTTCCATAGGAAATGAAGTACTATTTTTTCAATTCTTCAAATTTTAGATAAAAATCTGTAATGTGTTAGCTTTCTGCTCATGGTCAGATAACTGAATCATTCTGAATTGCACATTAAAAATAAACAAATGGGACTTAATTAAACTCAGAAGCTTCTGTACAGCAAAGGAGACAACAACCAAAGCAAATAGACATCCTACCCAATGGGAAAGGATATTGGCATATCTTGAATCAGACAAAGGCTTGATATCCAGGATCTATAGAGAACTCAAATTAATCCATATGAAAAAAGCCAACAATCCCATATATCAATGGGCAAGAGACATGAATAGAACCTTCTCTAAAGAAGATAGACGGATGGCTAACAAACATATGAAAAAATGCTCAACATCCTTAATTATTAGAGAAAGGCAAATCAAAACCACCCTGAGATACCATCTAACTCCAGTGAGAATGGCCCACATCACAAACTCTC
>CAUYRH010091292.1:0-12381 GCA_963574655.1 Perodicticus potto | reverse complement strand
CCCACCTATGTCTATGTCAGGTCCAGTCCTGAGAAAGCTGAGTGGTCCCTAAACAGCTCCCCCACACCAGGGCATAGGCTGGGGGGTAAGGCTGGGTGAGGGCAGTGGGATTGTGAGGACATTCTTACTGTGCTAAAAAGCCACTGCAAACATAGCAATAAAAACATGTCATTTTTCAAAGGTGAAAAAAAAAATAGTGGTGATTATTATTAAAAGTTACACAAATAGTAAAAAAGTGAAACTCAAAAGTAGTGGTGATTATTAGTAAAAGTTATTTAAATAGAAAAAAGTGAACTCAAAAGTAGTGGTGATTATTAGCAAAAGTTATTCAAATAGTAACACGTGAACTGGTTCACTCACCTCAATTAGTTTCAACTACAAAGGACATGTTGTGTGTTTAATAAAATTGATTTTACACATAGGTAGTGAATATTCTTGAGAATTACAGAATGTCAAGAATCTATTTCCTATCCTGTAGGCTTCCCCCAAACCTCTAGATGTTTTAAGGTAACTATGGACCTTATGTGACAGCCTCTCTAAAACCTTATAAATTTCAGGATAAAGCCAGTTTTTAAAACTTGAAGTCTTATTAACTTCATAAACATCTCTTCTCCAGATGGCCAGTTACCAAGGTAGCTTTTCTCTATTATGAAAAATGTCAAATAGAGAATAACATAATGAACCCAAGCTTCAACAGTTATTTACTCAACAATTGGTAAAATGCACCTAATCTTTCATCTATAAGCCTCATCTCAAGATTATTTTGATGCAACTTCCTTATAAAAGAAAAAGAGTTTTAGTCACACAGTTTTAGTTACCTAAAATTAAAATTGATCCCTTCCCTGAAGCTACGTCTTCTCACATACAGGAACTCCACATGTCATTGGCAAGTATTTTAGGAAAAACTCCATTTGATAATTGAGGTAGGAGAACACAAGTGTTTTTTTGTTGTTGTTATTGTTGTTTTTGACAGAGTCTTAAGCTGTCACCCTGGGTAGCATGTCGTGATGTCACAGCTCACAACAACCTCAAATTCTTGGGCTTAAGCGATTCTCTTGCCTCAGTCTCCCGAATAGCTGGGACTACAGGCACCTGCCACAATGCCTGGCTATTTTTGTTGTTGTTGCAGTTGTCATTGTTATTTTAGCTGACCTGGCCGGGTTCGAACCCCCCAGGTGTATGTGGCTGGCGCCCTACCCACTGAGCTATGGGTGCCACCAAGGCAAGTGTTTTAAATTGAGTTGCAAGTACTGAAACTTAACATTTTAAGTAAGATGGCAGGAAATAAGAGATTGTCTTTTGCTACACAGGTTGAGTACCCTTTAACCAAAATGCTTGGGACTAGAAGTATTTTGGATTTCAGATTTTGGAATATTTGCATTTTACTTTCTGGTTACACATCCTTAATCCAAAATCCTCCAACAAGCATTTCCTTTGACCAGCATGTCTGTACTCCAGGTTTGGATTTTGGAGCATTTCAGACCAAGGATACTCCAGCTGTATTAGTTCTCTTGAATTCTTAGTGTCCTAAAAGTTGCCCTACATACAGAAAATGGCAAATTATATCAAAACGTACCTTTATTTACAAATTATTCATTAAAATTTTAGAAAGAGGTAGCCAACACATAGAATATTTTGCAAATATTTTGGCTCGGCGCCTGTGGCTCAACGGGCTAAGGCACCAGCCATGTACACCTGAGCTGACGGATTCGAATCCAGCCTGGGCCCGCCAAACAATGACGGCTGCAACCAAAAAATGGCCGGGCGTTGTGGCGGGTGCCTGCAGTCCCAGCTACTTGGGAGGCGGAGGCAAGAGACTCGCTTGAGCCCAGGAATTGGAGGTTGCTGTGAGCTGTGATGCCATAGCACTCTATCCAGGGTGACAGCTTGAGGCTCTGTCTCAAAAAAATAAAATAAAATAAAAAATAAAGAAAGAAAGAAGGTGGAATCCATTGCAGAGAAGATACCCTATCTTCAATGTATTCTCTAAGATGATTGATATTAATGACCTCCCAGGAAGCCAGTGTACTAGTTAAAGGATACTGTTTTATAGCATATAGTACTGATTGGTGTTTTTATTTTTGTATCCTTGGTCTTAAGACAGTTTTGCACTGCAAGTTGACATCTGACAACTTTATTTTATTTTTTTGTTTTGAGACAGAGCCTCAAGCTGTCACCCTGGGTAGAGTGCGGTGGCATCACAGCTTACAGCAACCTCCAATTCCTGGGCTCAAGCGAGTCTCTTGCCTCTGCCTCCCACGTAGCTGGGACTACAGGCGCCCGCCACAACGCCCGGCCATTTTTTGGTTGTAGCTATTATTGTTGTTTGGCGGGTCCGGGCTGGACTCGAACCCGCCAGCTCAGTTGTACATGGCTGGCACCTTAGCCTGCTGAGCCACAGGCGCCAAGCCTCTTTCTTTATTTTTTATTGAGACTGAGTCTCACTTTGTGTCATAGCTCACAGCAACCTCCAACTCATTAGGCTTAAGCGATTCTCTTGGCTCAGTCTCCCAAGTAGCTGGGACTACAGGCGCCAGCTTGAACGCCCGACTTTATTTTAGTAGAAACGGGGTCTCACTCTGGCTCTTGCTGGTCTCGAACCTGAGCTCAGAGCAATCCACCCGCCTCGGCATCCCAGTGGATTCCACTTTCTGTACTTTCAGCTGTTTAAGCACCTCAAGTCCTGATATCTCAAATGGCTCTTTCTGCCTGGGGTGCAGCCACAGGAAATAAAGGATAGAATGATTCATAAGCATAAATAACTTTTTTAAAAAGGTGGTATAAATAAATTTTGTGACAACCAAAGTAAAACTTTTTTTTTTTTTTTTTTTTGTATTGAGACAGTCTCATTTGTCGCCCTTGGTAGAGTGCCATGGCAACACAGCTCACAGCAACCTCAAACTCTTGGGCTCAAGTGATTCTCTTGCCTCAGCCTCCAGAATAGCTTGGGACTACAGGTGCCCACTACAACGCACTGCTATTTTTAGAGGCAGGGTCTTGCACTGGCTCAGGCTAGTCTCGAACCTGTGAACTTCGGCAATCCACTCTCTTTGGCCTCCAGGGTGCTGGGATTACAGGTGTGAGAAACCAAGCCCAGCCCTCAAATTAAACATTTTTTTTTTTGCAGTTTTTGGCTGGGGTTGGGTTTGAACCCACCACCTCCAGCATATGGGGCCGGCACCCTACTCCTTTGAGCTACAGGTGCCACCCTCAAATTAAATTTTTAAAATAGATGTTTATCAGGTAAGATACTGCAAAACATTCAGGGTGAAGTGCCCCACAAGATCACTATAAGATCTTATAGTCTTCAAATAGAAGAAAGGGCAAATAGGACTCATGAAATATGCCTCACAGAAAGTTAAAGACAAGCCAGGCCTTGAGAGGTAAAGGTCTGAAAGCAAAAACAGCAAGTTCTGACAACTATTGGAAGAAAAGGATAATGAGAAAGCAAGATTAGATCAAAGTGCCATAAGGGGGTTACAGATGCTTTGAAAAACAGAAATAAATGATGCCACGGCACTCTACCAAGGGCAACAAAGTGAGACTCTGTCTCTAAAAAAAAAAAAGAAAAAAATAGAAATACAACCTAAAAGGAACATTGTCAGGAGAAAAGAACTAGATATGGAGTATGTATTGCAATGATTTGAAATTAAATAACATTTCAAACAGCCATGTAACTACTCCCTGCCAGTTCATAGTATAAATTCACATTCATTTGCAACCAAAATGCCAGGGGAAAAAACATGCTGAAACCACCAAATGTCTGATACTCTTTGCTGCCACGAAAAAGCAAAAAAGAATATCCCACTCATTGGCAATTTTTAATGCTAGTTTTTATTTACTGCTAACTGTGCAAAAGATACCAATTCAATAGTGTGCAGTAAAACACATTAAGTCTAATATTAAACAATACCATGTGGGTTAAATTTAAAGAAGAGCACCATGCGCCTTCAAAACTGATCAATTTTACAGAACACAACTCAGTTCAGATAATTCTTAAGAATCCCGATGAGCTCTCTTATTTAACATTAAGTGAGTTAGCCAGAAGCAAATTCTCTTGGTTTTCTTTTACTTCGTAGAAAAAAGTGGAAGTAATCTCAATACTGCACGGTTTAATATGATATGTGATTTCTGTACCAAGGAAATAGTTTGTAATGAATTATTCCATTTATCAATTGATACCATCAGCTAATACAAAGTTGATAAGCTGGCTGACAGGAAAACAGCTGAATACAATGAATGATGGTAATACTGGGCTAGTCAGATATCCATCTCTATATCCTTATTCACAGCCCAAAGTAATATTTCTTTAAAGTACTATTTTAAACTAAAAGATAAAATAATCTTAAAGATAGATACAATAGTAACCACTCTACCCACCCAACGATTGAAACATTAAACATAACTTTTAAAAATCCAAACAGCAAGAAAATGGTAGTGCAAGAGTAGTTCATACTGCTAAATATTACATATTGTGAGGCACATAATGAGAAGCTGAGGGAGATGCAGCAATATAGCCAACTGGCCCAGGATTTATAGCACCATGGATTTGAGAAGAACCACCATATGCTGCACCAACCGGATGCCAGGAGGCAACATAGGGATAATCTGGCATGACAGGAACGCAGGACTCAAACCCTGGCAAAGGTGGCTGCCCATATGGATCCGGTATTACTGGATAATAGACTGCTCCGTGAGGGAAAGATGTAGGGTCAGCATTCGGAAAAGTGCCTGAAACAAAGAATATATATAGTATACTTTATGTACAAAAATTCACTAAAACAGAACCCCATGCAACATAAACATATTCTTACAGGTGAAAATAAAACTTATCGGCAGCGCCTATACCTCAGTGAGTAGGGCGCCAGCCCCATATACCAAGGGTGGCGGGTTCAAACCTGGCCCCAGCCAAACTGCAGCCACAACAACAACAAAAAATAGCCAGGCGTTGTGGCGGGCACCTGTGGTCCCAGCTACTTGGGAAGCTGAGGCAAGAGAATCACCTAAGCCCAAGAGCTGGAGATTGCTGTGAGCGGTAACGCCACAGCACTCCACCAAGGGCGACAAAGTGAGACTCTGTCTCTTAAAAAAAAAAAAAAGAAAAGAAAACTTATCATACTATAAGATCACAGCAACTGCAGGGGCACTTTACATATTAACAATAGTGACAAAAACAGGCCACCAAAAGGTTATATGAAAATTTCCAAATTAAAAAAATATTTAAATATGTATGTCTATATATATAAATAAAATGTATCAAATCTATTCTACCTATAGACAAGCTATCTTTCTTGGATGACTTAGGTATCAACAGGCTAAATACATAAACTCTGGAATCTTTCTAGTTAATTAAGATCTTACAGGCTACAGCAGCACCTGTGGCTCAGTGGGTAGGGTGCTGGCCCCATATACTAAGGGTGGCAGGTTCGAACCTAGCCCCAGCCAAACTGCAACAAAAAAATAGCCAGGCATTCTGGCGGGTGCCTAGAGTCCCAGCTACTTGGGAGGCTGAGGCAAGAGAATCGTCTAAGCCCAGGAGTTGGAGGTTGCTGTGAGCTGTGACACCACAGCACTCTACTGTGGGCAATAAAGTGAGAGTGTGTCTCTAAAAAATAAAAAAAAAAAAAATCTTACAGGGTAAATACATAAACTCTGGAATCTTTCTAATCAATTAAGATCTTGTAAGAGGTGGTCACATTTAGGTCACCTAATAGTTTCACAGTATAACACATAGCATCCACATAACCATTTTATACACTTTAGCAATGAAAAACTCAGTCTGATCTATACTTAAAGGTATATACAGTTCTGAAGAGCAGCCTAAAAATGTAATCCACTGAATGTCATTACAATCCTAGCATCATTTTAATTTTACAGCACTTGTGCTGTCATGAGTCAATTTGCAGATGGTGCTCTGACTTTACTATAGTGACTATACACATTAGCTAAAAAGAAATCTTTCATTACTTGGGTTAACTTAAATTAGTTCATTCTGTGAAATTAAGACTGCCATTGCTTTATGGTTTACTACAGTTAAAAATAGCTTTATAAAAAGTGTATTGTACAAAAATGCAATAAATAAATTCTATTTTTTATTATGACGGACAACATCACACCAGCACACTAGGGATAAGATTCTATAGTGCTAACAACATTCCAAAACCATTATTTATACTTTAAAATGGAGAAAGAGAAAAGAAATTAGCATTCCTAATATTCACCAGGTACAATATACATAAGACCTCACTTAGTTCTTTAAACAACCCTGTCAAGTCATATATTTCCCATTTCACAGAAAATAAGGCTTAGAAAGGTTTAACTTTATGGAGATCACAACCATCAGGTAGTCTGGAACGTGAAACACATTTGGTTAGGTTAGTTAATATGGTTTCTTCTACCTCTTGCTGACTCATTTCAGAAACAGCCGTCAGAAGATCCTAGTTTAAATTCCCCAAATGTGTCCCCATCTGTACCTTCCTATGAACTCAGAGAACAACTATCCTTATGGTCTAACACAGTGGTTCTCAATTTTTTTTTTTTTGAGACAGAGTCTCACTTATGTCACCCTCCGTAGAGTGCCATGGTGTCCCAGCTCACAGCAACCTCAAACTCTTGGGCTTAAGCGATTCCCCTGCCTCAGCCTCCCAAATAGCTGGGACTACAGGCGCCCGCCACAATGCCCGGCTAATTTTTGTTGTAGTTGTCATTGTTGTTTGGCAGGCCGGGGCTGGGTTCAAACTCACCAGCTCCCGTGTATGTGCCTGGCACCCTAGCCACTGAGCTATAGGTATTGAGCTGGTTCTTAAATATTTTGGTCTCAAGATTCCTTTATGCTTTTAAAAATTAAGAACTACAAATAGCTTTTGTTTATGTGGGTTATATCAGTCAATATTTTCTTTTCTTTTCTTTTTTTTTCTTGAGACAGAGCCTCAAGCTGTCACCCTGGATAGAGTGCCGTAGACGGCTCCCAGCAACCTCCAATTCCTGGGCTCAAGAGAGTCGCCTGCCTCCGCCTCCCAAGTAGCTGGGACTACAGGCGCCCGCCACAACACCTGGCCAGTTTTTGGTTGTAGCCGTCATTGTTGTTTGGCAGGCCCGGGCTGGATTTGAATCTGCCAGCTCAGGAGTACATGGCTGGCACCTTAGCCCGTTGAGCCACAGGCGCCGAGCCAATATTTTCTATATTAGGAATTAAAATTATGAAGTTAAAAATATTTATTAATTTACAGAAAAATAAGCCAATTACATGTTAACACAATTTTTTTTTCCTTTTTCGTTGCAGTTGTTTGTTTAGCTGTTGTTTAGCTGGCCCAGGCCGAGTTCGAACCCACCACCTTCGGTGTATGTGGCTGGTGCTGTAACCACTGTGTTATGGGTGCCAAGACCCAAATTTGTTAAGCAAAGTTTATTTTCTACAGTGAAAACAATTTGAGAAGAGTGTCCTTGTTTTATACTGTGCAAATTCCTATTTTTTTTTTTTTAAGATAGAGTCTTAAGCTGTCACCCTGGGTAGAGTGCTGTGGCATCACAGCTCACAGCAACCTCAAACTCTTGGGCTTAAGCAATTCTCTTGCCTCAGCCTCCCAAGTAGCTGGGACTACAGGCACCTGCCACAACACCCAGCTACATATATATTTTTATATATATTTTATAAAAATATATATATATATATATATATATATATTTTTTTTTTTTTTTTGGTGCTGCAGTTGTCATTGTTGTTCTAGCTGGTGACCCAGGCCGGGTTCCAACCCGCCAGCCTTAGTGTATGTGGCTGGCTATAGGTGCCGCCCACTGTGCAAATTCTATTAAACTAATGTATAGTTTAATAGAAGAGAGCTAGATTCTCCTATATGCCTTTGTGTTTATTATATACTGTTTTAGTTGAAGTATATGAAAAAAATCTGACCTCATGGAAGTATCTGGTTGGAAAACCTAAGTCCTTTAATAGCTAGTCTTTTCCAATAATTGTAGGTATTTTTTGATAGTACACCAAAACTGCACAAGTGCTAGTCTCTCAAAGGTTAGTAGCAATATGGAATTTTCATATGCTGTTACATTAAAAAAAAAGCAATTGTTGAGGCTGGACACAGTGGCTCATGCCTGTAATCCCAGCATTCTGGGAGGCTGAGGCAGGTGGATTGTCAAAGCTCAGGAGTTTCAGACCAGCCTAAGCCAGAGGGAGACTCTGTCTCTAAAAGTAACCAGGCATTGTGGCAGGTGCCTGTAGTTCCAGCTACTTAGGAGGTTGAGGCAAAGAGATTACTTGAACCCAAGAGTTTGAGGTTGCTGTGAGTTATGACACTAAGGCACTTTAACAAGGGTGACACAGTGAGACATCGTCTCAAAAAAAAAATTGTTTATCTTGCACTTTTAATAGATCTTTGACAAAACTAGGCATGAGTAACATGTATTGGTAATTGGGAAACTGTTAGTTCACTGAGTTATGGAGATCTTACAAATGCTGACAAATTATACAATTTAAGAAACTACGTTCTATTCTACCAATTTTATTGTTAAGAGTTTTAATTATGGGGAAGCTGTCAAGCTCATATTGGCAGATATGAAATTTCCAAAATCCTAATTTTTATTTGAAAGTTAGATTTTTATCTTTGAAAATGACTATTACAGGTTATTTTTCCTGGAGTGATGGGCTCACTTTGTTCATTTGAGAAAATGTTGGCCAGCTCAATCAAATCTGAATAATCCCAGTTTGTCTCCCACTCTTTCAAGTAAAGAGTGTTCCATGAAAAAAGTCAGATAGTTCAACTCGTAACTTGATAGCACAAATCCTTTTTCTTATGTTAATAATATTTCATTCAACATGTAGAAGCATTTTGTGAAGAATTCCTATTTTTCCAGAAAGAAAATTAAATACATTTAATAATAAAACTTTAGTAAAAATGTCCTTTTTAAATAAACAAAAACAAAGAAATAAAATTGGCATTTTTGTATCATGAGTGTAGGGCAGTGAGAAAGATATTGACTACTGATAGAGTTCATTCAGTACCAGTGCCAATTTGTGCTTAGGGGTCAGCAGTTTTACCCACCACCGATTTTTATACCCTTAATACAAATAAATGCAATGCAGTGAAAGAAGCAAATAAAATCCTAGGATTTAATTATTGTGAATACACTGGGCCTCATGAATCCCCTCAAAGAGTCTTAGGGACCCCAAGGGGGCCCACATAGCATGCTTTAAGGTCTAGTATATGAACCTAATGAAATATCTGAAGGCTATTATTAAATTACACACAATAAAATCCAACTGTCTTTCTTGCCAGCAATCTCATTACAAACTCACCACTTGCTGGTGCTTCTGCCTGAGTGCCATCTGCTCTCCCCACTTCATTGTACAGCTGAGGAAGGGTATGATGTACCACAGGAGGTGGCTCAGTATAGACTGGATAATTCTCTACGTTAAACTGCTCCTGCTGTATCTGCGGCTCACAGACCATGGAGTGCCAGTAGTTATGGTGATAGCACTTGAACAAGAAAAAGCAACAACAACAACAAAAAAATCAAAAAGTTACTGTTACCTATTCTTAACCAGTACAGTTTCTCACTAAAACAAACAAACAACAACAAAAAACCTGGGTCATGATTTTCAGGTGAGGTAGCAATGACTTTTTACCTAACAGACATTTCGAGAGTCGGTTCTCTATTAGAAGTTTAAAATCTTTTGCTGAATTTGTATATTATATTTGGACCTAGGAGTTCTTTTAGGAAAAATGCCCTAAAAAATTAGAGATATACACAAGGACCTATATAGAAAGATGTTTTTACAGCATTATTTTTATTTTATTTTATTTTTTGAGACAGAGTCTTACTATGTCACCCTTGTAGAGTACTGTAGCGTCACAGCTCATAGCAACCTCCAACTCTTGGGCTTAAGCTATTCTCTTGCCTCAGCCTCCCAAGTAGCTCAGACTACAGGCGCCCACCACAATGCCCAGCTATTTTTGTTGTTGTTGTTGTCATTGTTTAGCAGGCCCAGACCAGGTCACCTGCCAGCCTGGTGCATGTGGCCAGCACCCTAACCACTGAGCTACTGGTGCCGAGACAACAGCATTATTTTTAAAAACAAAAAATCCTGAACAACATAAGTTAACTATAGGGAACTGAGTGAATGAATATGACAAAATACTATATAGGCAATAAAATCATTCTATCAAATGCATAAAGAAAAAATTCTCATGTTGTTAAAGGACTGTATCATAGGGCAGCGCCTGAGGCTCAAAGGAGTAGGGCACTGGCCCCATATATCGGAGATAGCATGTTCAAACCCAGCCCTGGTCAAAAACTGCAAAAGAAAAAAAGACTATCATACAGCATAATCTATACCATGTAAAATATAAAGTTGTAAGGAAATATTGAAGTATACAGTGGTTATACAGGTGATTTTTTTCTTCATACCTTAGTATTTTCCAAATATATGACAATGGATGTTATTATTTCTAATATAAAATGTATTAAAATATCAGACAGGAGGATTGTTTGAGCCCAGGAGTTGGAGACCGCAGTGAGCTATGATCATACCACTATACACCAGCCTGGGTGAGAGTGAGACCCTATCTCTAAACAAGTATATATGTAACAGCTTTCACCCCAAATCAGACATACCTTTCAGTGATATTAAAACATTTGTCAATAAATAAAATCTATTCTATATATATATATATATAAAACCGCAAAAAAAAAAAATATATATATATATAGCTCTTTAAATGTCTTTGAATCAGTCTGTTTACTTTTCACATAAAATGAAGAATCAGCCATAAAATATTTTAAGTAAGCAGAATAAATAATACATTTATTTTGAGACAGAAAAACTAAGTATTAAATATGAAGGCTAGGCTCAGTGCCCTTAGCTCTGTGGTTAGTGTGCCAGCCATATAGAACTTGTTCAGCTGGCGGGTTTGAACCTGGCCTGGACCTGCTAAACAACAATGACAACTATGACAAAAAAATAGCCGGGTGTTGTGGCGGGCACCTGTAGTCCCAGTACTTGGGAGGCTGAGGCAAGAGATTCACTTAAGCCCAAGAGTTTGAGGTTGCTATGAGCTGTGACACCACAGCACTCTACCAAGGGCGACATAGACAGACTCTGTCTCCAAACAAATAAATAAGAAAGCTAATCTAACATATGCTGAAGTTGTGACACTTAGAGCCCAGTAAACACTCTCTTCAATTTAACAACTCATTATACTAAGAGAAACTGAAGCACAAGAGGCTAAAGTAGAAAACTTACCTATATCATCTTCAGAGGTCTCTTCAGACCCCTTCATAGCATTCTTGGCTTTTAAAAGCCAAATGATTATCAAAACAGCTTATATTTTGAATAGAGCTAATTGAAGCAATTTTAACATGATTCTTACCTGTATTCCCAGATTAAAATAGTACTGCAGAACTTTTTTATCTAAAATTAAAAATTTTCAATTTAGTGACTAGATTGACATAAGCAATTAGAAAAATTATTTAATAGCGTTCTCTTTGAATTAATGTAGACATCAATGTAGTATTCCCACATTAACACCACCCCTCAGTTCTACCTTATAATAAATAACCATTTACCTACCAATGTGGGTAAGATCATTTTCTGATCCAAGGTTTAAATATCAAACACTTTATTACTAGTCTTAATATTAGGCAGATGTTACAGGAATGCCACTCAATTTATATTTGAGAAGTAAGCAGTAAAAACATTTTCTTGCTTATTTCAAGGAAAATTTTACTTTAATACAATTCTACTACATAAGCAAACATTTTGGTCCTCAGTTACTTGTGCTGCTATATAGCATAAACTAATGCTTTACCAATTCTGAGATTAGTGATGCCTGCAGAGACAACTAACACAATATGAAAAAGTTTACCTCGTTTTTATATTTACCATGACTAACATACTACCGCTAGAACTCTAAAGAGCAGTGAGCAAGGTAATTCAAAATGAGTTGAATTCTCCAGATACTATGGAATTCAAATATTTCTAAATATTTTTACTGATTGACCTGGGATTCACACATATTTTTACTTACAGCATAACCTAAGCTCCACTAACAGATCAACTCTCAGAATATACTTTTCTTAAACTTGGAGTCTCTCTATAAATACAAATATATTTATTTTTAAAGAATCAGCTTGCACTACAGTGGATCTCAACCTTCCTAATGCTGCGGACCTTTGATACAGTTCCTGTGGGTCGCGACCCACAAGTGGAGAACCATTGTTGTTTTTTTTTTGTTGAGACAGAGCCTCAAGCTGTCACCCTGGATAGAGTGCCGTGGCATCACAGCTCACAGCAACCTCCAATTCCTGGGCTCAAGCGAGTCTCCTGCCTCCACCTCCCAAGTAGCTGGGACCACAGATGCCCGCCACAACGCC
>CAUYRH010091284.1:0-19533 GCA_963574655.1 Perodicticus potto | reverse complement strand
TCGAGGGCTTGGTGGTCTCCACGCCCTGGGTGACGGGGCTGCCATCTGCCTTCCAGGCCACGGTGACGGAGCCCGGGTAGAAGTCACTCATCAGACACACCAGGGTGGCCTTGTTGCCTCCGAGCTCCTCAGAGGAGGGTGAGAAGAGACTGACGGTGGGAGTGGCCTTGGGCTGACCTGTGTGGACGGAAGCCAGGCTGTAAGATGGATGAAGGGCAGCCTGCACGTTGGGAAGCCCTCCTCCCTGTCTGATGTCTGTGTGACCCTTCTCAGTTTGTCATCTGGTCCACCTGGGGACTCTGCTTGCCTCCTCTGTCTTTCCCTTCTTCCCACTTGAGCCCTCTGGAAAGCAGACAGCCCTCTGCCTTCCTGGAGGCCACTGGCAAGTCACCTCTTCCACGTGACCTGGCCCAGCTGCTCCCCTCTGCAGCCTCAATTTCCCCGTGTCACCGGGCAGGCCGTGCTTCCTCTTCCTTGGTCTCTGGAGTCTGAGTTTGAAATCTGGCCCTGACCTCTGATCTCATAGCCCCAACCCCAAGACCCCCTTCAACCTTTCAGTGCTCAGGACTTCTGTGATCTAGGGGCTCCCTGCCCAGCCCAAAGCACTGTCCTGGCTGTGTGTGGGGAGGCCCTGAGCCTACGCACAGCATCTAGTGGGCCCTGGAGACCAAGCTCTGGACCAGCCTGGCCCACTCAGCTCTCCCAGGAGAGTGGGTTCTACAGACCAGCCCTGAGGACTCTTCTGAGGCTCTTCCATCTCCCCTCCCCGCCAGCCCAACCATGGGTCTGGGGAAGTGGGTTGCTCTCGGGGTAACTGCAGGAAGGGCCCCAACAGCAGCAGCCATCCTGGTCTGCTTCCAACAATTGCCCACAGCCCAGTGCCGGAGCTGGCTGGGGTTGACCAGAGACTGGACTCCTTACCTTGACTGTTTCTCAGGGGGCTCCCCCAGACTCCAGGACATGGCTGCCGTAGGAATGCTCAGCTCCTCTAATAACTCCTGACTTTCCCTTTCAGCCATAGGGTTCTCTGAAGCCCCCTTCACCCCCTGAGTGTAAGGTGCCCTTTGAGTACGGTGGGAGGCCAGCTATGGGCAGGTGAGACTCTAGGCCCCAGGGGTGAAAGGCTCCAGGGAGAAAGAAGCCTCTGCCCCAAGGGACCCAGTCATTTTTGCTGCCTCTCCTAGGAGGGTTGGACTCTGGTCACCTCGCCTGTGCTGACCAGTTCCTCTGTGATCCCATGTCCTCATGGCCCAAGAGAGGCCCAAGAGCTACAGCCTAGACCCAGCGCCCTCTCTGCATCCTCCACTGGTCTCCCCCAGGGTGTCCCTGGACCCTGGTAACCTCCCCAGCTGGGATGGGCATCCGGCCCTCAGCCCAAACCCTGGGGACTCGGGGACTGTCTCTAACACTGCCACTGTGACTCTCATCAAAACTGGCCTCTGCCGCCCACTTAGACAACTGCCCCATGGAGAGGAAG
Organism: Perodicticus potto; assembly: GCA_963574655.1. Lineage (NCBI taxonomy): Eukaryota > Metazoa > Chordata > Mammalia > Primates > Lorisidae > Perodicticus > Perodicticus potto. Next base: position 18,056 of record CAUYRH010091284.1, on the reverse strand, counting down.
AAGCCAGTTGGCCAGGGTGGCTGCTGCTGTTGGAGCCCTTCCTGCAGTTACCCCGAGAGCAACCCACCTCCCCAGACCCATGGAGAAAGGTGAGGGGTCAGTTCTTAAGGCTGGGGAGGGCAGAGGGAAAGAGACCCCCAGAGAGGAAAACGGACTTTCCAGAGACAGCAGAGGGATAGGGCAGGTGGAAAGGTCGCAAGAGCCACTTACCTAGGACGGTTAACTGGGTCCCAGCTCCGAAGAAAAACCACAGTGATTGAGGCTCAGACTAAAACCCACAGGGCCAGCATCTGCTGCCTGCCCCCCCCCGGGGGGCTGGGCTGGAGCAGGAACCCACTGGGTGTGACAGGCGCTGGGCGTGGTTGGAGCCCCGCAGGTGCATGGCCGGCTTCCTGGTGGCGTCCCCATGCCCGGTCCCTGTCCCAGGTGGCTGCCGCCTCAGCAGCGAGTCTCTCCCCCAAAGGCTGTCAGTAAAGATGGTAACACTGGGCACAGCAGGGACTCGCCAAATCCCCAAGTGACGCCTCCTGGGGTGGCCGTGTGGAGTGGCAGAGGGAATCCTGAGCTGGCTCAGACTGCCCAACCTCTCCTGGACTCATTTTAATGGACTGTGAGTCTTCTTCTCCTACAACTATCCACGTTCCAGCCAGGCCTGCTACCTCCCTTGATGAGGAAGGACACTGGTTCGTTCCTGACTCAAGGCCTCCCCACTTGGAAACTCGCCCACTTTCATTTCTATTCATCAAGATGCACATGAGCCCACCTAATTCATGAAACCTTCTCCGATCTTTCAGGCCACTCTTTCTATCCATCCGTCCATTCACCCGTCCACCGTCCAACAATGACCACCAAGCACCCACCTGTGCCAGGCACTGTTTTGCACACTGGGACTTGGCAGGGTCCCCTGGCTCTCACCTCCATCTCTCCCTGAAATCTCTCAGGCCATGGCCAATAAGTCCTTTGTCCCAGACAAGGCAGCTTCTCCCCAGTCCCATATGTCTCTGCAAGAGGTCCCTCTTGTTGGTCACTCTCTCCTCCTTAGCATCTGAGACCACTCACTCTCCTTTTCAGCTGTCTTTTCCTCCAGGCCCATCATGGCTGCAGACCCCAAGACATCAACCTCGGGCCTGCTCTCCCTGTGGACAGTCTGTCTGCCTGTGACCCTTCCAGAGCACTCCCACGCCTTCCCAGGACTCTCAGACCCCTGTCTCCAGCCCTTACCTCTCTTCTTGGTCAGATTCACATGCATTCTGCACCTCCAACTTCAAAGGCCCCAACTAAACTCCTCATCTCCCTACGCACTTGCTCCGCTGCACAGTTTTCATTTCAGCAATTTCCCTTCAAGCTGAAGGCCTAGAGTCATCGCAAAATGCTTTCTCCTCATTGAGTTGCCCTCTGTGTCTTAAACATGCTACTACAACACAAGATACCATGAAAAGGCTTGAGAGAGAAAGCAGAAAACACCCAGGTCACAGCCTAAGAGTTTGTGATAGCAAGAATCCTCAAGTTTTTGCAGATCCAACTTTACCTCCCAAGGTCTTTATTTACTTTGGAAGATACCCATCGTGATGGGCCAGCAAGTCTTCAGCTTAGCAATAGGTTGTATTTAAGACACGCGCATACGATTTTCCAGAACCTAAAAGCAACAAAACTCAATGCTTGTTTCTGATTTAAAGAAAGAAAACATCCTTCTTTTCATTAAGTTATGAAAAGAAATTTCAACTCAATAAGGATATCTGCCCAAACTTACAGAAACCTTCATATTTGGTGGCAAAACGTTCCAGAGTCAGTAACAAGGCAAGGTTACCCATTGTCATTTTTATGCCATATGGTCTACAGATTCTAGCCCCTGAAATGAATTAAAGGGGAAAAAAGGAGACATATTCAGAAAAGAGAGAAAAAGAATTTTTTGCAAATGATATGATAGTTGACTAAAATAAAAACAAAAACAAAACAACCACCACCAAGAGAATAAGCTAAAGATCTATTAGAACTAATACGAAAGTGAAATACGAGACCAACACACAAGTCCATACGTCTCCCTGCTACACAAGCAATGCCCATTCAGAATACACAACTGGGGGAAGTATCCAACTTCAATAAAATTATATTTTGAAACCTTAGGAGTACACAACATAAAATGTGCAATATTTGCATGAAAAGAATCATAAAACCACTTGAGTAACAGATATAATAGACAAGTGAGTGAATAAAGAGTACTTCACGTTCCTGGACACAAATGCTGAGCATTGTGAAGGTACCAGTTCTTCTCAGATTAATGGCATGTTCCGTGAAATTACAGACACAACATCACAAGAATAATCTCTGAAAATCGGGGAACTTATTCTAAAGTCCAACAGTAAGAACAACACGAATGTTTTGAGAAACGGGGATAATGATGGGTTCTTTCCCTACTAAATACCAAAAGATGCTACACAGCTATGATAAAACAGGGTAAAACTGCACGAATAGACCAATAGATCCAGAGAACCGTAGAGAGAGTGTTAGAAATCGAGAATTTAGTATTTGATAAAAGCTACATTCTTATTCAATAAATGTGCTATGTACAACTGGCTTTCCAATTTTGAAATAAGGTTACATTTTTATGGACACAAAACTAAATTCCAGATGAAGTAAAAAAAAACAAAAAAACAAAAAAACACCAAAACACCAAACCCATGAAAGTGCCAGAATAAAATAGAAACCTATTTTGTAACACTAAAATAAAGACGACAGTCTTACACACGGCGCGGATCCCAGCAACCATAACTAAAAAGCTAAACCAACCCAATGCATAAAAATTAATATCAGCTTTAGTATGAAAGACTCCATAAACAAAAGACCCCTAAAACAGGTCAGGGAAAATTACATGCAACATATACAGTAAAGCAGCGGTTAATATCCCAAACATATTAAGAGTTTCTACGAATATACAAGTGACTGAATGAAAAGCAGGCGGCATGATAACCAGGTAACTCACAAAAGGAAACATCGGTCAGTAAAAATGTGAAGGGGTGATAAATTTCACCAAGGATCAAATAGACCATAAAATAATCAACTCGTTCTGGTTTTTGCTCACCAGATGGGCAAAATAAAAAAGACTAACAACATCCCATTATCAGTGAGGGAACAGGGAGAAGGTGCTGTCACTCACTGTCATGCAGTGAGTCTACATAGCTTCTTGGAAGCACAACGGGGCACAGCACTTCGAAAGTCCATTCTCTTCCCCAGCAATTCCACTCTTAGGCATCTATCCTGTGGCGTTACGGAAAGCGCACTTTATACTCACATGGCTGCACACAAATGCAGGGGTTTCCACCGCAGCATTGCTCGTTTATATGTTTCAGTGGAAGCAACCTAAACGTCCCTTAGTAGGGGAATGACTAAATACATTCTGGCTCAGCCAGACTTCTCCTATAAAGCTATCATCAGAATGTGGTATATCCATATGAATTAATATAGAAAATGTCAATAACAGATTGTTGAGAGAGCTGGTGACATATAGAGTATGACTCTGTTTTTGAAAAATAAAATCCAGACACCAATTCTGCGTGTGTGTGTTCTCTGGAGCATATGCACACAGGAAAGGGTCTGCAAGTATATAAACCAGGGCTATCCCTAGGAATAAATTTTGCTGGAGTCCCACCAGCCAGAGACACACCATGGGAAATTTTTCTATATTTTTGCACAGGCTTTTGAAAATGCACGTGTACTTTAAAAACACAATTGGAAGCACTCTACATATTAGCATCTTATCCTGAAAACATTTTTTCCATATTTTAGAGATGCTTCCAAAACATAACTCTGCATGTGCGTGGAAGCTCCTCACAGCGGATGTGCAGGGCTGCTCTGCACACCCTGTTTAGTGGGTATTGAAGTCATCCCAGTTTTCTCCCACCATTAGTAATGCTGAGTTGACCGACCTGGTTTGTCCACATTTGCAGCCTGACTCTCACCACCGCCCCACACACACACCAAGATAAATTCCTAGAAGTGGAATTATACGATGTAGACACTCACAATTTCTTTGATGACTCACTGACTATTGCTAAAATGGTTGCTCATTTTACACGCCTGTAGACAGGCCATGAGCGCATCCCTTGCTCCCTGCTCAGCCTTGACCCATCTCTCCACCTTCACTCGCCCATGGCATGGCAATCCTGGCCGCAGGGCCCTGCCTGTCCTCCCCACACCAGGACACAAGCGCCGTTGCCAAGTCCCCACCTCCTGAGCCGCCCCCTCCAACCTCTTGCCTCCCGCCTGGAATCTGGCCTCCAAGCAGCCTTCCATTCAGAGCCAATTTTTCCAAACCACAAGACTATATCCAGCTGTTATTCAGATGCCCCCAGGACCTCCCCAGAGCGCAGATAAAGGCCGAGCCCCACCTAACTCCACCCCAGCTCTGTCAGCCTCTGTGGAGCCCTACTCTCTGGGAGGCAACACCAGCCACCATCCCAGCGGGTCTAATCTGTGACACCAGCTCTGAGCTATCCTGTCCACAGAGGGAGGGAATGCTTCCTTTTTTACTGCTCCTGAAATGGTCCTGGGTCTGTCCCCACGACTGGACAACCTGCCGCGGTTCAAATCCACTCACCCTTCCAGTCCGATGCTGGCCCCCAGCAAAACACCCACGAGCAAGCCCCGGAGTGGATGACCTTGGGGAGACCGAGCCAAGCCCTCACTGCCTTCTCCCTGTACCCTGCAGACCACCCCTGTTCTTGGACTGTTTGGTTTGAAATGCAGGCCAGGCCGATGCGGTCACAGCACTCTCTTACAGTTCTTGGAACATTTGTGCCTCTGTGCTTTGTGACCCTGGTGGAGGTTGCCTTCCCTCTCTGATCCTTTCTCCCTATCTATAAAAAGAGGATAAAACAGGTGTTAGGTCTAGGCTAAAGTAGTAAAAAAATATTTGTCAGTTAACTTCTGACAAACTCTTGGGCTGCAAACCCTCAACAAAATGGAGTAAGTCTGTGTCACTCCCAAGATAGACAGGAAAGTACTCCCTAACTTCTTGCTTGACTAACTCCTAGACCTGGGAAATGAACTGACTATCCCCAGACTGACCTTTAAACAATGCCAGGTGGAGAGACTACTGAGACAAAGATGTATGGGGGAAAAGTACTGACACTAAAATGTGTGGGAAAATATTAAAACAAAAAAATGAATGGCGCATGGCTAACTGCAAAATTCTGCTTCTGTACAATGCTTAGTTGCTGCCCCCCAACCTCAAATGCACCTGGCCAGCCTGCGTGCCTACCAGGATGCAGACCAAGCCTTAAAAACCTGACTCCTTAAGCCCTCGGAGCTGCTCTCAGAAACCCCATGTTGGGACACTGAAGCAGTTGGCAGCTGGCTCTTCAATAAAAGGACTATGCTGTAAATTTGGCTTGTTTGTCAATGTGGTCTTTGTGGAACTCCTGGGCAATACACAGGTAATGATTTCTGGGGCCACTGAGATGAGGGTTCTGCCCCTAAAATGATTAGCACCCGATGGGTGTGAAGTGAGCTGGTGATGAACTGGCAGTTGTCATAAATTGTCATAGATTGTCATAAATGGACCCAGATGGTCAGTGCTGTGTCTGGGGACTTCCCACCACACACAGAGAAGAGAGGGCTGGGGTCCCAGGTGCCCCCAGATCCACAGACCCTCCCCCAGGCCTTTCCCTTGGAGGCATCTGCACTCTGGGTGGGCTTGGGCTCCCGAGGGGCCAGTCCCAGGAGGCGACTCTGGCTGAGGGTCCTTGGCTAAGTGTCTAGGGACCTGGAGACCCCAAGGGAGGTCCCCCTACAATATCAGCTGAAGCCTGCCACCCGGTGCTCTGGGGAGGGTCCCTGCCCAGCAAGGGTGAGGGGTGGAGGTGGCAGGTCCCCAGGGAGGGGGAGGAAGGGGACAGGGAGGTGCAGCCTTGGTGAAGAATTTAAAGGGGGCGTCTAGAAAACTCAGGAATCGAGACAAATAGTATTTTAGTATGATACTAAAAATAAAAATTAATCCAAACAAATCCACAATAGACAAAATACGAACACTTGGAATAAACCCAGGCCCCCTTCTGAGACTAACTTTCCTTGTCACCCCTCTGGCTGGTCTCCCCTCGGTTACCCATTCCCAGCTCCGACCGCAGGGCCCCACAAGTCTTTCTCCCCTTACCTGCTCCGTGGGCTTCATTGGCTGGGCCAGCTACTTCGCCTCCAGACTGTGGGCCTGGCCGAGGCCCTGCTTCAAGGTGTCACCATGGAGTGCAGGAAGTTGTGGGCACACACGGCCAGGCCCCGCATCAGCAGGTGCCAGGGCAGCTGGGGGCCGGGGCCTGTCATGAGCCTCCTTTGCCCTCAGGGTCAAAAGCTCCTGTGGCCCGGGCTCCATGGAGAAGGAGGCCCTGGTTCTTCCTGCTGGCAACAGCCATCTCGGTGTGTCCCAGTCCACGTGGCCCTCTCCTTGCCTTGGATTGGCTCTGGTCCCAGCCCCAGGTCTGACCCTTTCCAGGGCCCATGGTTGTTACCCCTGGGGGTTCTCTAGAGCAGCATCTGCCAACTGCCCTGCTATGGTTGGGACCCAGGGCTCAACTGACACCCACTGCAGCCACCAGCCTAGCTCCCCCCTGGGGGTCCTGGCAGGGGCACACATGATCTGCCCTCGTCACCAGTTCCCCAAAGGCACCCTGGGTCTGTGAGTAACTCCCTGGTGTATGGAGGGGCCGGAGAGAGGTGCCCAGTGCCCAGCGGAGTAGGAGTCCCCAGGGGCTGGAGTTCAGGGCTGGGGCTATGGCTTCTTTTCCTATCAGTTCCCCAGGCTGGACTCTGCACGCTGCACTTGGCCAGACAGGACCATCCCTTCCTTATGGGGAAGGTCCCATAAGGGCCCTCTTTCCTCAGGAAAGGGCCCTGCAGGGAGCAAATATCTATCCTTTAGTGGTGATGTCATGAGTGTGGAGTCCATCCAGACATACACTCTCTAGGCCTCAGTTTCCTTATCTGTAAAATGGGAAGAAAGGTTTTCTGCTGTAGGGATATTATGAGGATTAATGAAATCATGTGTTTACTAAGCACTCAGCAGGTGGTAAACAAATTTCTGTTCTCCTTTTTCCCTCCTCTTACTTGGAAGTTCAGGACAACTTTTGGAGTGTCCTTGGGGCAAGTGTCCCTGTTTTACAAGTGATAAAACTAAGATCTAGAGAAAATGAATGAAGATCTAACGTCATTCCTAGAATAGGGTACAGGGTGAGCTAGAATTTAGGAGTGAGCCAGTCCCCTGCGTCTCTAGTCCAGGCTTGTGCCAGGCTCTGAGGGGGGATCCCAGGCTTGAGTTCTGTTGGGTGGTGGTGGAGGAGAGCAGGGCTGGGCAGGTGCTTTGGGTTGTGTCTGTTTGGAAGCCCAGGAATACAACACATAATACGATGATGACAGCAATGCTTGTGGCATTGGCTGAGTGCTGTACAAGCCCTAACCCTGGGCACTAAGTTATCCACCCCTGGCCCATTTAAAGATGAGGAAACTGATGTTCAGGCAGAGTTCTCATTTTCCTGATGCCGCATGGCCAAGAGACAGCAGGGCTGGAGTTGGACTCAGGGGCCGTGCCTTGTACAATACAGTTGTGCGATGTTGATGATGACGCAGCTCTCCAGGTCCACGTGGTCACACTCTGTACACGGGGGAAACCCAAAGCCCAGAGCTCAGCGCATAGGAGTCCTTCAGTTAAACACAAACCAGATCTAGCTGGGTAGGGCTTTCTTCTGTCTCGTTTGTCCCCTGGTGTCATTTGGGCTCTGTTACCTCTCCCAAATCCTGTTCTTCCTGATGCCCTTGGTAACCCAGTATGCAAATGTCTACGGAGACCCGTGGGACCCCAAATCCCAATGAGAAAGACCTCTACTCTGCCACTGTACAGAAGTGCAGTAGAGATCTGTCCTTTTGATTTTTCTGCCAATCGAAATCTTTAATATATCCTCTCAAGTTCAGATCTGCAGCCCTCTCCGGCTCCCAAAGTTTTGTTTCAGGAACTCCAAAAAGGGGGAGGCCCCTACCAAAGTGAATTTCCTGGATGCCCCCAAAAGTTGCTTGGCTCACATTTTGAGACAGATATTCCTTAACTTGTCACGTAATTTTGGTGAAAATCGGTCCAGCTATTTCATGGGACATAGTAACAGACAAACAGCCTGGGACTTTATTTCATTAGTATAGATTATAGTTGTTGGGGGACAATTGTCTACCATGGATCTTATCTCTCTCCAGCAAAGGCACTAGTTGCCTTCATTCTGAACTGTCTTTTCAAGGATCTTTGCATGAACAGCCTTGGAAGGTACAGATAGTATCTCCTTTTGGACCAAAGGGCAGGCATGCGTACTGGTCAGTATAAAAGATCAGGGGTCCCCGAACTTAGATGTGCAGGTGTCACCTGGCCTTCTTTGCATTGCCTTGTGGAACTGGCGCGAGACAAAGCCAATGCTCTGTCTATGGCCGTTGCTGTGAACGACAGACTGTCCTTTGTCTCTGACCCTAGAGCCTTGTGTCTTCTGCCAGTATCCAAGAAACTGTGTCAGGCTTACTTTTCAGCTTGCAAGTAGGGTAAAGTCTCAGACCATTCATAGTTCTTGATAATGATGATACTGAGGAGAAGGAGGAAGGAGAGGAATGAGTGAGGATGTGTGATGTTGAGGAGGGCTATTGGGACTTCATGGTTTTACTAAGCTCTTCAGATTTTCAGAGATCTCCAGGCTGGATATTTCTTCCGAAAGAAACTTCCGAAGGCCAGGCCTGGAGCTGAGAGGTGGATTATACAAAGAAACAGCATATATTCCTGAACCTGGAGGTGGGCAAGGCACTGAAAAGCAACGGGGTGTGGGCACCCTAACAGCCGTCAAGCAGGGCACAAGGAAGCCCCTGGGAGGCTCCTGATCCAGTCCAGCTTCTCTCTCACTGAGGGTCTTGGCTCACTCCTGTGTCTCCGAGTTTGGGTCCCTCACCCTTTGGGGGCTTGGGAAGGGTCTGCCCTGGGGATCCAGGCAGATGCTGCTCCCTCCCCAGCAACGGCCCCCCTCACCATGGGTGTGACACTCATTCACTGCAAAGGACCCGGAAGCTGTGGTTTCCTTCAGGGGCAGCCCCAGGTTTCGGGGAAAAGAAGGGGCTGTCCCTAAACATAGCATCCCCAGCTGCTCCCCTAACCCTGCCCCTGCACCTGCCATGGTCTCTGGGCAGGCGTCGCCACCACCACAGACCACATCCTTCTGTGGTGGCCATAGTCGGAAATCCGCATGTGACTGGACCCTGGGAGACCTTCGAGGGCTGGGCTGGGCCTCCCCAGCTGGTGCAGCTGCATCTCTGGCCGCCCAGGCCCGTCCCTAATCTCTCCTGTTCTGAGATGTATGAGGGGTGAATTCAGTCCTAGACAGAGAAGTCTGGGTCCAGCTGTCCCACTCAATGGACTCCCTGCTCAGAGTCCCTGGACTCGACCGAGCCCTCTGGGTCCTGTCTTCTGTTTCAGAGCAGAGGGGAGTGTCACTGTCCAGTCCCTTCTTCCCTGCTTCTGTGTCCAAGGGCTCCCCATATTCTGGCATCCTGTGGGTCAGTCCCCTACACACTCCATTCCACAGACCCTAGGAAACTACAGCCACTAAGGACTCCTCTCTCCCTGACCCAAGGGTCCCTGGCTCCACCCTGCTCCACCTTCCCTGAACTTAAGCTGGCTTTCTTATCTCATCTTGCGATTTTCACTGTTGGGGCCTGGCTGAGGGACTTGAGGCACAGGGTGACAAGTGACAAAGACTCTGAATCTCTCAGAGACCTCACAGTCAGGGCTGACTCCACAACTCCTGAGCCCCTTTCAAAGGGTCCCCAGGAACCCCAAAGACCCCAGCTGGCTCCTTTGGTGGTGCTGGGGTGGCAGCCCCCACCCCAGCTCTCCTGCAGGATGTTCCTTCTCCCTCCGTAGATGTCACAGACTTACTGGCCTAGCAGGGATCTGCCAGCTCCTACTGATGAGGAAACAGAGGTTTGGGGAGGGTTTCTTGCCTGAGACACACAGCAAACTGGTGTAAAGAGTGTGTCCTGGGATTCACCAGTACTAGCCCGAGACCTGGGAAAACTAGCCCTTTTGAACACGAGGTGGAGCCAGCCCAGAAGTGGAAGGTGGGGTTGGGAAAATTTTTTAGTTCTTTAACCTCAAACCCTCCACCCAGAGGGCTGGAGAGCTGCCCTAAGGGAGAGTCCAGTAGGGGGCAGCAGAGACCAGCAGTAGCCAGGCTGGGAAAACCTGCCGCTCTTCAAAGGAGGCGGAGACCTAGGGCAAGGTTCCAGCAGCAGGGGCAGGACCCTGGTGTGGCATCCTCAGCTAATGCCCACCTCACCCCTGGGACCGTGTCTGGGAAGCCAATGAGGGAGTCAGATCCTGATACTTTGTTCATTGTCAGTTTGGAGGCATTAATTTGATTTTTTAAATAGTGCATTAAATATTATTTATTGGGTTCACTAAGTTTTTGGATGCTCCTTTAAATCATTCAAGGTGAGTCCCTTACGCACCTCACCCTGGTCCACGTTGTGTCTGTAACTCTGGGAAAGCTCCCCGTAGAGAAATGCGCAACGCTCTGCACGGACACACGACGGCCGGGCTCGAGGATGTGATGCCATCCGGCCTGGTCAATGCTGTGTCCCCAGTCGCCTGGCTTGGCCTGGGGCACCTAGTAGGTCCTCCATGAATACAAAGTGAATAAATGGACCAGATCAACACTAGGCCCATCTGCCTGGAACTTCTTCCTTCTACCCAGTGACCTGGAGGCTGGCAAGACCCCCAGGGCTGATCTCACTCATAGCCCAGGTGACCACCAGCTCAGCCCTCCATCACCACCCTCCTAGCCCCGCCCAGCAAAAGGGATCATAGGGCATCAACTCTTAGAGACATCACCTATCCCTGGTACTGGTGCTGAGCCCCAAATTAAATTCCTAAACATGAACAACTCCTCCCTTGGGGGGCTCTCACGTGGTCATTTCTATCAAAGGAGGAACAAGCTCTCATAGGACTGGGCTAGCTGACCCTACATGGCTCACCCAGCGTGTGCAGTGGTGCATGTCAGACACCTAATAATTGGATACTCGAAAATTGGGGAACACATAGGCTACATGTAGGGCCGCCTAATAAAACTTGGGAATTTGGCTTGTCATATCATTACCCTGCTACTGGCCCCTCGTGGAACCCCATCCTTCTCTCCCTTTGTCAGCTGGACCCCTGGCATTCTCGTACAGTCCCTGCACGGGGAACTACCAGTCCCCCGTACTGTGGCTCAGTTCCCGGGTCATAACACACCCGGGGCTTGTCTAGGAATTTAAAAAACTCCACTCTCTTCCATTATCACTTTTCATGCTGCAGTGAATGTTGGCACAGAACTCTGAGATCAACTGTGTCAACCTAACTATTATTCCCAGGACAGTCTTGCCTAGCAGAATAAGGGTGAAAACTAGTGACTTTCAGCTGGTGTGAGAAGATCTTAGGTATGCCATGAAAATGTTCAAGGATCATTAATTCCATTATTTTCAAAAGAACTTCAAAGCACAGTAAGCATATTCCTTTTTTTTACCACCACCCTCTTTTTTTATCAACATAATTTAAGTTTGCTGGGGAAGTTTAACTATAGGTTCGAGTGTGCCATGAAATAAAAAAGGTTGAAAAACACTGGTGCAAACAGTAAAGAATTATCTCTCATTGCTACAGGTAACGCCTACAAACCAGTTATCCAGTTAAACACTGGCTCCACGAGATGGACAATTCTCACCTGGGCAAATTGTTCATTTACCCAACACATATTTACTAAGCAAGAATCAATGCAAGACCTTCCCTTCCTTGTGTCTGCCAACCCGTGCTGGGACGTCACAGATGTGACCCAGTTCTAGTAAGTTCCTTCCTTCTAAGACCACTCAAGGGCAGATCTCAAAACCTTATAAACCTTCTACTGCCCTCCCACTCTGAGGCACTGCAATGACTCCGTGGTTCATTGTCCCTTACTGCCAGTGGACTCGGCCCAGCCCATCTATCAGGGTTTCTGGTGGTCTTTGGGAGCCGGTGTCTGAGCGTTAAAATAGCCTGCTCAGTTTTCAGTGGATAAGCTGACCCTGAAGACGGGCAGGGACTTGCTCTCCAACTCTCAAGAATGTAAGGGCAGGGCAGGACTAGAAACTTCCCTCCACATGGAAGGCTATGCCCCACTCACTGGGGAAGTGGGGATGGTGGGGCCAGGGGAGTCAGGCTGGGTGGGTAAGTTAGTGTCCCACTTCCCCATCTGCCTGTGTCACTGTGAGCAGTGTCGCTGTCCCACACCTGACAATAATAGTCAGCCTCGTCCTCGGCCTGGGCCCTGCTGATGGTCAGGGTGGCCGTGTTCCCTGAGTTGGAGCCTGAGAACCGCTCAGGGATCCCCGAGGGCCGGTTGCTATCAGACATGACCAGCACAGGGGACTGGCCTGGCTTCTGCTGGTGCCAGTAAGCAACTTTTCTTCCAATGTTGTTTCCACCACAGGTGATCCTGACTGTCCCTCCCAGGGCCACTGACGCCGAGGGTGGCTGAGTCAGGTCGTAGGAGGACACGGAGCCTGCAAGGAGAGAAAAGGCGAGGTGGCTTAAGATGAAGAACCCTTCCCAGGAGATCCCCTGCCTGTCCTGGAGCAGCTCAGGGATTGTCTGGGTACACAGGGGGCCCTCTGTCAGTCTCAGGATGGCTGTAAGATGGAGCCAGTGAACAAACCAGCAGTCCCACTGCCCTCTCTGCCTACAGAGCCCATCAGACCACACAGTCCAGTGAGCACAGTGTGGGGGTCTCAACCCCTCACCCTGCAGCAGAGTCAAGAGCCCCTTGCCCACCACAGACAGGGCCCTGCTCAGCTCAGAGTCATGCCCAGGCTTGTCCCTGACCTCTGGGGCTGGGCAGGTGGGGTCCCTGGGGCAGCACCTGTGCAGTGAGCCAGGAAGCCCAGGAGGAGAGGGGTCCAGGTCATGGTGGAGACACCCCCGATGCTGCTTCCAAGGCCTGGGCTGGGCAGGGCCTCTCAGGCCTCTCTTATCCCCTGGTGGAGAGAGCTGCCCGGGATGCAAATAAGCCCAAGTCAGGGGCTGCTGCCTGAGGAGCTCTGTGGTTTCCAGACAGGCTCAGCCCAGGGGCCGGAGAGGTGGGAGGTGAGGCCCCTGCTGACCCACCCTCAGGCCTCAGATTCTCCTCTACCCTCTGGTCCTCCATGCTGGGTTGATATCTTTACTCCAGTCTTTACCCATTCTCACACCTGGGCCGCTCTGGTCACAGCCGAGCTAGGAGGTGAGTCTGTCTGCATTTTCTAATCCTATTATCTTAGTGAGGAAACCGAGCTTCACCATGTGTGGGCTCCTGCCTCAGATGACAGCTGCCGAGCAGTGAATTCCCATTCAAGCTGCTCTCATGACACAATGCACATGGCGGGGTGTTGTGTTGGTTTGTAGAGACAGAGTCTCACTTATTACCCACTCTGAAGTTCAGGGTGTGATCATAGCTCACAGCAGCCCCGAACTCCTGGGCTGGCTCTTCAGCCGCTTGGACAGCAGGTGTACACCACCATACTGGTTTAATTTTGAAATTTCCTGTACAGATGGGGTCTTGTTTTGTTTCTCAAAGTGATCGAGAACTCCTGGCATCAGGGGACCCTTTCCCATCTGACTCTCAAAGTGCTGGGATTACAGACACCCACCATGGTGCCCAGCTCACCTGGCATTATTAATAACAAATCAGGACATAGAACTTCCCACCCTTGGAAAGTGCCTGAGGCACGTCCTTGACCCTGTGCCTCTGTGTCCCCAGTGGGCTAGAAGTCGGGGTGAGGCCCAGTGCTTTAGGAGTATTTGTCACTTACAAAGTTTTATCCTCCTGGAGTTGGTGGGGTGAGGTAATGGAGTCTTGTACCTGAACAGAGATATATAGAAATTATACAATAGAGAGATGCGTAAGACGCAGAGACAGAAGAATTTCTCGTTCAGTGTCAAGTAGAAAACTGTGACTCTCTGCCCCCCCCTGGTGGCCGTCCCCCACTGGCTGCTGCAGCTCAGGGGGCTCCTGGGTCCAGGTGCAGATTCACAAGCTGCTGCTCAGGTCCCTGCTCCCCTGACCCATGAAGAGGTATTTCTGGAAGTGCCATCAGGACTGAAAAAAGGTGCAAGTCACAAGGAGTGTGTGTGGAGGAGCTTAGCCCGTCCTTTGTGGGGAAGACTCTGCAGAGTGGAAGGATCTTCTGGGACAGTGACAACGTGAGGGGTCCAGGGTTCAAACCAGTTAAGGTCCATGGTGATATTTGCATATAGGAAGGATTTGGGCTCAGAGTGAAGTGTACTCAGGTGTGGGGAGAGGGATTTCCAGGTAACATGTCAGGTTCTCTAACAGTTGCTTAGCACACATGTGGCCTCTAGGACCCTACTCAGGTGAGAGTGTGGTGGGCTCAGAGCAACCCCAGAGTCCCTAGCTCACCTAGGACTGGAGATGCTCAGGGGAGGGGTTCCTGGACCCTCCTCCCTGTGGCCACCATGCAGCCCTGTGGAAAATGGTTCTGCTATCTGGACCTCAGGTCCTGGGTGAGATTCCTGGGGTTCCCTTTGCGCGTCCATCACTGCTTCTTCTGTGGTTCTGTGAGCCAAGTGCACAGAATCTGGAGAGTGCAGTGGACAGAGAAGAGACAGGTCTGAAGGAGGGAGTGACAATCCCAAACTCATTCAGGAGAATCTGAGCCAAGGATGATGGGGAGCCCCTAGACCCCTGCTGACAACCTCTTCTCAGGGCACTGGAACCAGCGTGGCCTGAGGACAAGGGTGTGAGAAACCCTCACCAAAGTGCTCCCCTGGGTAGAGAAGCTTGTCCCTGTGGACTCTCCCAGCCACCTGTTGGGGGCGCTGCTGCACTTGGACAGGGGCAGGGCAGGGTCTGGGAGAGGGGCCAGCTCCCTGCACCCTTTGGACTGATCAGAAACTCAGCAAAAAGTCTTTGGTCAGAAGCAACTGGAGCAGATTTTGACCATCTGTATCTCTAGAAGGATCCTTGAGTTACTGCTTAGGTCTCAGGGATCCTATGAATAAAATATGGCGCATGGACAGCTCACAATCCACTGGCATGAAAGGGAAAGGGTACACGCAACAGTCTAATTGCAATTGTCATATAGGAGTGATTTCCTTGTCCTGTGTCAACCCCCTTCTTTGCAAATTAGACATCCGCTGTCATGGGAAGGAACCTACAGGAAGCTTCTCTTTGTTCCCTCTACAAATTTCTATACTTCACATTTCCAAATTACTAAAGAGAATTAAAAGTAAAGTATTTAAACCATGAGATGTGTGACTGTTGAAATCATAGACATGGGAGACACTCAGCCTGTCGCCCAGCTTCCTGGGGAGCTGTGAACAGAGTTTTTTTTTTTTTTATTGAAATCAAATACACATAGATCATGAATACATTCATACATATGTAGGGTACAATGTGTTGTTTTTTTTTATACAATCTGACATGGTTACATCAAACCAATTTTGTGGGGCAAAAAGCCCCAGGGCCCTTCTCATGTGCTGGTTTCCTGATTATTTTTAGCCTAGGGTTTGGTGAAAAAGGATTAATTTTGAAGTTAGAAATAAGGAGTGGCATTGATCTACAAATGAAGGACTGAGCTTGTGTTTGTGCCACACAGAGTGTGACACTGGTCAGCTGTGGGAGGCTCAGGGACACGGGTCCTTCTGCACATGAACCAGCAGACAGATCCTGTCCTCACTCTCCCAGAGCTGTCCCGATCTCATCCTAAGAACGGGATCTGCTCGGCTCCCAGGGCTTTATTCTCTCCCAAGATCAGCATGTCAGGGACAGAATGTAGGAGGACGGACCCCGCTCCTTCTAGACTCTGTGATGACAAATGGAGAGACTGTGGGTTTCTAGAACAGGCATCAGGCAGACTGGACACATTTTCCATCCCATAAACCAGTGTGCTGATGTTGAAGAAAACTGAATTAAAGAAGAAGTTGAATGCATTTCAAACGAAATTCTATTTCTGGGAACATTACAAGTCACTGGCAGGCTTTCTGAGCTCCCTGGGCTGCAATGACAAGGAACTAATGGAGGGTGAGAGTGAGGCTAGGAGAGTTCCTGACCCACATCCCCATCTGTCTGTGTCACTGTGAGTCACTGATAGCTGCTACCACTGACATCACGTCTAACACAGTAATAGTCGGCCTCATCCCCAATTTGGGCCCCGCTGATGGTCAGGGTGGCCGTGTTCCCTGAGCTGGACCCAGAGAACCGCTCAGGGATCCCCGAGGGCCGCTTACTATCTTCATATATCACCAGCACAGGGGCCTGGCCTGCTTTCTGCTGGTACCAGTAGATGTATTCTTTGTCAAGTTTATCACCAGAGCAGGTGATCCTGGCCGTCTGTCCCAGGGACACTGACACCGAGGGCAGCTGTGTCAGCTCATAGGAGGACACGGAACCTGCAAAGGAGAAGAAGGGAAAGAGCTTAAGGATTAAAGACACTTCCCAGGGCCCTGCCCTGAAACCGGGCTGGGCTGAGTTCGGGGTCCACACTGGCCCAGCTCAGGGTCCTGTGGGGGCTGATCCTGGGGCAGGGCCTTGGAACAGCACCTGTGCAGAGAGTGAGGAGGGGGAGCAGGAGAGGGGTCCAGGCCATGGTGACACCCCCACAGCTCTGCCTCTGAGCCCACAGCACAGCTGGGCTCCCCCAGCCTCTCTTATTCTGCTCAGGCCCTTGGGGCAGTGAATGTTTGGGGGTTATGCAAATTCATGTCCCCTGGGTCTCCTCCTTGACAGATTCACTCAACCAGCTGAGGGGACAGCACAGGGACAGAGCAGGGAGGGTGGGGCACCAGCTTCCTGCATCTGCTTCTCAGGACAGCAAATCAGACTCAGGATACAAGGCCTGGGATCACAGTCCCCTTCCTGAGGACTGACCCCACTAGCACTGTCCCAATCATCCTGGCCGTGGTGTGTCCTGGGCCAGCTCAGCTGGGCTGGGCCCCTTCCAGGAGCCTGGCCATGGGGCTGAGCTGGGAGCTGCTGAGATGACAGATCACAGTGGACCCAGCATGAGGGAGACACAGGCCACCATCTTCTTCCTCCTCTGTCTTCCCTATGGGTCCCCAGAATCACTGAGGTCCCACCTGGTCATTTCCCCACATCAGGTCCTGTGTCATTTAGATGCTGGGTAGTGATTTCTGACCCCACATTCTGGTCACTCAGCACCACACACCTTCTGTGGGGGCTTCACACTCCAGTGTCACTGCACACGGGGTGTCACCTTTTCCATGACATCCTCACCCCACAGCACACGAGCGCCTGTCAACCTCATTTCTTCCGCTCTTGACAAGTGTCTTTTCAATGTTTCCTGTGAACTTGGAAAAGGCACAAGAACCCACCTGTCTGAGGATGCGACTTGGGCCCATTGTCTCTGTGAGGGCTCCAGGGTCACTGGCTCTGCACAGGGCATGTGGTCTGGAGTGTGTGGGGTCTGCGATCCCTCAGGGAGGGGGATCTGTCACTGCAGCCAGGACAGGCCCTCTGGGCAGCCCCAGCCTCCTTCCTGCCACTCCAGGTTGCAGCTCTGCCGCCCCCTGCTGGGGGAGGAACTCAGAGCAGGAGCTTCCCTCCCCCAGGTTCCCCCACAGCACCTGTCACCTGGGAGGGTGGGGACCAGGGAGTCCAGCCTCACCAGGTACAGTGTGACCAGCTACCCTGCACAGCCACACACACGGGTCCATGTGCTTTGTGCAGGGAGGCAGGTGGGTGTGGCTTCTGCAGCCCACTGTGAGTGCAGAAATTTCCTTTTATGATTCCTGCTTCCTAACAAAAGGAATGAAAGGTGGAGGACAAGCTGTAGCTCTTCCAAACAGCAGGGGTCCAGAGACACACCTGTGACCCCAGATAGAGTACCAGACTTCATCCCCATTTGGAAATCAAGACTGCCTCTCCCCCTCCCAGTCAGAGCAGCTGCAGGTCACTGGGAGCCCCGGAAGTTCCTCCCACTAGAGCTCAGCTGTGCACTCACATCCTCCTCATCACTGTCACCATCAG